>JADRCH010000257.1:1038591-1096999 GCA_019843965.1 Rhynchomys soricoides
ATCCAGACAATACCAACCCCTATGTCCACACAACCTTTTCCCTGTATCTTTAAGCAGAGTAAGACATTAGAACAACAGCTAACAAAATAGAACAACTGTAATCTTCCATAGTAAAAGTTCGGAACACCCATGATTCAATTCACAGCAACTGTTGGACTGAGTGTGGGGTCCCAGATGGAGGAGTTGGAGAAGGGACTGAAGGAACTGAGGGAGTTTGCAGCCCCATGGAGAGAGCAACAGTGTCCACTGGTCAGGCCTCCTGGTGCTCCCAGAGACTGAACCACCAACTAAAGAATGCATATGGAAGGGGCTCATGGTGCTGGCTACACATATGGCTAAGGAAGGCCTTGTTGGCCATCAGGGGGAGGAGAGGTCCTTGGGTCTGAGAGTGTTAGATGCCCCAGTATAGGGGAATGTCAAAGAGGGAATATGGGAGTGGGTGGGTGGGTGGGTGGGTGGGGGAATACCCTCATAGAGGCAGGGTAAGAGGGGATGTGATAGAGGGTTAAAGGGGAGACCTGGAAAGAGGAAAACATTTGAAATGTAAATAAAGTGTTAAATATAAATAAATAAATAAATAAATAAATAAACAAACACTGAGTAATGTGTTTGTTTCTGAACTTCTAGTTAGGTACCTTCGGCCTGTGGTTGACCAAGAGAAGGGAAGGCATCAGGCATCAAAGCTGTAGCTGATAGACACAGTTACACTCAGAATGAGGAGAAACAATCCAAAGGATGAACATCTCCGCCCCTCTTGTGACAAACAGACATCTTGGATCCTTGGAATGAGGGAAGCCGGAAAGGATCCCAGCAAACGCAGAGGAAGCCAGGTCACAGACAGAGCTGTGCTTGGAGGGATATCAGGTGTCCTTGCCTAGACAGTCTCACATTTCCATTTATCCATGAAACGTTAGCAACAGTGAGCTGGTCCCCTGGGGAAAAGAAGATACATGTTCAAGAGGACAGGCCAGGCCTGAGGTCTGGGAACAACACACAAGATGGGTGAGAGTTCCCTATCACATGGGCTGCACTTTGTAACAGGGCCCTTTCCCAAGTGCATCTTGAGAGCACCTTTTTAGAAATGGAACCAAATGTCCCCTCTATTTTTTGACATGGCAGTCATGGTTGAGCTCCTTCAGATGTCTGATAAAAATCTCTTCAGCATAACATAAAGTTTATTTTTAGAATAACTTTATGTTATTCATGGAAAAACATTGGTTCTCGCTAATTTGCCTGTTATTAATTGATGTTTTTCTTTTCTTTTCATCCTACGCCCCAAGGAGAAAGAATTAAAGTGAGTGCACACACAGCACAGACTGGGAGAAAAGAGAACAGGGGGGAGGTTACTTTAAATCCTGCTCTTAATTCAAATTGCTGTTCAGAAACGTCTTTACACAGAGCAAACAAGAGCTGAAGCAGGAGGCTCTTCATTTCCAACCTACATCAGACAAGGGAACTTAGGGGGAGTCTATCAAATTATTAATACTAATGTTAGAAAATGGTAGAGAACCCACAAATGCCTTAGGGACCTCACTAGCACCTAAAATCCTGCATTGTGCTTTATTTAAATGAGGACTTGTTAATTCGGACAATATTACCAGGAAGTGAAGTCAGCCCCAGAACAGGATGCTTTATACTGCATGGAGGGGAAAAGCCCAAAGAAGAAGCAGATGGCCGTCTCTTCGCAGGAGCCATATAATTTCATGGTGCATTTTCTCTTCATGGCTTCACTGAAATTCAAGCCCAGGGGCCAATTCTTTCTGACAGCAGGATGGACTCAGTAGGCAGGAAGGAAGCAGAAAGTTTTGGGGAGTCTTACAAAAGTGGGGGGATGTTGGTGTCCCCTTCTGGACAAAAGCCCACTCTGTTTCTTTTTTCCATCACTGACTTCTTTGTCTTCAGCCCCTAAGTCTATAGCGGACGTTACAGCCCCAACTCTACCTAGTCATCCATCCGTCCATCTTATCTCTAGGTCACTCTTTCAAGTTCTTGAGGGGTGACTTGGCTCACCTTTGGAGGTCAGTAGCCAGCTATCACATGGCCACCCTTTAGGGCAGCAGCTGGCCAAGGACTGTAAGTGGCTTGTCCCCATAGGAGAGCATGTGGCAGGGAGCTGCTCTTTGGTCTGTAGCTAGCTGCTCTTGGAAAGGAGTTCTGGCAGCATTTCTCCAGCTGTGAGCTTGTGCTAGCAGCAGCAGCAGCAGCAGCAGCAGCAGCACCTATGATCTTGTTGGATGTGGCCAGACCAGAACCCCAGTGGGTACTGTTGAATCAAAATACTGGAGAAAAGGACCAGAGATTTGTACTTTGTGAACCTTCTAGGAGATTTTGGAACATGCTTAAGTTTGGAAACCATTGGCCTAGAATAATCCTCAAATGGGCGTAAGTTCAACACAGCAAACACTGGAAATGAAGGCAGATTTTATCTCTTAAAAAAAAAAAAAAAACACTACAGGACAATTTTCATCAATAGTTGAATGGATAAAAGAATTTAACATATTCACACATGGAGCATTGGAAAGTAACCGAAATCTGACATCTGCAATAACATTGGATGAACTGACACAGGAGGACCTTGTCCTGAGTTAACAGAGCTCATCACAGAAAGAGAACTACTGTGGGATTATGCACATGAAGTTGCTAGCATATCGAGGTCACAGAGAGGATTAAAGGTTGGTACCAGGAGCTAGGAAGAAGTGGAGATGAGAAGTGATAATAGAGGAAAGATAAAAAACTGTAGAGTTGCATGAAGGTAGTGGTTGCACCACAGTGTGGGGATCCTTTGTATCACTGAGTCAGGACTGCACTGTGTAAATGCTTACAGTGATGAACATCACGTTTTGTGCATTGCAGAGCAATTGTTAAAAATATAGACTGAGCAGGGGAGAATGCCTAACTCTAAGCAAGATGTCCCCTCTACTTCAGTGAGGACATGGTTTTCCTGGCAAAGAAGTTACCATGCCAACAAGAAAAAGAGGGAATGACCTAGTCAGCTCACACAGTCCAGAAGGAACCATTTTATCACAGACAGGCTCACCTCTAAGTATCACCTGTATCACTTCCTACAGGCCACGGAACTCAAGAATCACATGGGAGGGACTAAGCTTGATGTGACAACAGTCATACTGGTACAACATTTGTGTTCTCCAGCAGCTGACCCTGGAAGCATCGCAAACACAAATGACCAACAAAATCATCGATCAGTTCATGTACGGGGACATCCCTGACTCTCCCTGTCCCAAGACTGGCTCTTAATTGGCATATGATAGTGATAATTTTTGAGGAAGGCCAGGTTCAGTCCAGTGGGGCATGGCTCACCTTTATTCACTCAAGTCCATAAATACTTTCTTCCTGCTATGATGTGTAGAGATCCTCAGAGGTTCCAAGACACATGTAAGTCCTCAGCCAGCTTCACTTCACAGTCTTCATCGTCTGCCTCTTATTTCGTTCTCAGGGCATCATCTCACAATCAGGACCTTCAGTTTTCTAAAATACCACATGGTGACAAGGAACTGCCAGTTGTGACTGAGGAGCTAACCTGACCTTCAGGCAACAGAAAATCCTGAGTCCCATGACTGATTTGAGGAAAGCTGTCACAAGTCCTGACCATAACAAGGTCTGCCAGTGCACAGTGGCCAACATCCACCTTCAGAGTGCTGAGCAAAGCTGTCATGTCACCATGGACTTCTAGAGGGACACTTGGCCAGCTGTCATGGTTTGAATGAGCATGGTTCCCCCAGAGGCTCATGCTTTGAATACTTGGTCCCCCATTGATGAAACTGTCTAGAAAGAATTAGGAGGCATGGCCTTGTTAGGGGAGGTGTCACTGGTGAAAGGTGTTGAGGTTTCAAAAGACATGAGCCATCCTCAGTGTGCTGCATACTTGCTGTTTGCTATGTGAACTCTCAGTTGCTGCTCCAGCCTCTTGTTGTCTTGCTTCCTCTTCAACATCATACACTCTCACCCTCTGGAACCATAAGCCCAGTTCACCTCTTCTTTTATAAGTTGTTTTGGACATGATGTTTCATCAGAGCAATAAAAACCCCAAGACCCCAGATCTGGGTGGTGACAGCAAATACACAAGATGACCCATTTCGTACAAGTGTACTACTCCTGGCTAAACAGCTTCCAGCCTCTAGAAGCTTCCACCTGATAGGGTTGAGGTATTTTGTTTCCTTTTGTTTGCCATTTCTTGTGGAGTAAGGACATCTGGGCATAAAGGTCCACATCCCCAATGAACCCAAGCACATGCCTCTTCAAGGAAAGATGGCCACCCACTCAAGTAATTCTTCCTGGTCTCCTATAACATCACTGGAGCTGGGAGAGAAATCTGAGGGTTTTACCTTAATGCCCTTCCTTCTCTGAAACCAATCAGACCACAATAAATAAATAAATAAATAAATAATTTTTAAAATTACTCAATTTTGCATTTGAAGTGAGCATGGAGGGAATTCTCATTGCAGTTGGCAATGAGAATAATCTGGTTATCACCAGAAGGACACACACAAACACACACACCACCACCACCACATCCCCTGGCACCACCATGGAGGTGGAGGACAATCCCAACTCAGGAAACAGGATGCTGTCAAGGGCAGAGGTTATCCTCTATTGCTTCTGTCATTTTTCCTGTCTGTTCCCCAGGTTTAACCAGCAGGTTACAATCTCACATCATGGCCAGCCAATACTTAAACACCAAAATTGCAGAAAATAAAGCATATATTCTAGAACCTCAAGAAATTGCCGTCATGAAAACAGAAAGCAACTGACGGGAGCGGGATCCCATCTCCTAGAGATGATCAGCTCTTTCCCAATGGCTTTAAAAGATCCTGACCAACTGAAGTCCAATCTAGTTAGTCAGTGGACTGGACTTAGTAGAAACTTTAAGATTCAATGGTGTTCCTAGGGCCAAGAAACCTTCACACATCGTGAAAACTGTGATCCGATTTCTCACAGAAGGGCCCTCCGTCCTAAATCATCCCTTGGAATTTTTTTTTTTTTATTTTTAATTTTTTTATTTTTTTTGGTTTTACGAGACAGGGTTTCTCTGTGTAGCCCTGGCTGTCCTGGAACTCACTCTGTAGACCAGGCTGGCCTGGAACTCAGAAATTAGCCTGTCTCTGCCTCCCAAGTGCTGGGATTAAAGGCGTGTGCCACCACTGCCCGGCTCTCCCTTGGAATTTTTAACTATCCTCTATCTCTTCCTTCTCCTGCCTTTTTCTCCCCCTCCCATAAAGCATGCCGTTTGCTGAAGTCCTGAAGCATTAGACAACAGAATAAACAGTAAGACAACAGAAATCTCATCTTACTGGCAGACATAATGCTTGGGAAACCAAGGTACATGTAATGGCCCATTGGAAAATGCAGTTTAAAAGTATTTTTCGATGAAAAGCCCACAGATGGATTTATAAAAACAAGTGGGTTTCCTGAGACATATTTTGAAGTGGGAACTGACATGTATCCAAAAGTAAGCCTCCGTATCTTAAGGACAACAGCTCTCTAGCCATGGGTAACCTCATTAAAGAAAACACCAATCATCAGTTTGAAATTTGACAAGATGAATATAATAGATGGAAAGGTAAATGGGTGTGGAAAGCTGAGGCCTTTGTACCTTAGGACGAGAACTCTGCACATCACATAGATCTCACAGCCATAGGACCGAAGCACTGGAGAGGGTATGCTGTGGAATAGAAAACTTGTCTAGCCCAGCACTCTGGAGATGGGGCAGCTGAAAAGCTGCTTGTGTATTTTCACCATTTTCAATAGAATGATGTTACTGGTACAATAGACCAACATTGAGAAGACAACATAAAACCAAAAATGGAAGTGAACCCGAGTGCACTGGTACCTACAGTTACACATTCATCATTGCTAATCCATGGGCAAATGGGATTGCTTCAGACATGTAAGGAAAGCTGCCTAAGAAATGGAACAACAGAGGGGTTAAATGTCTCCCACTCCTATATCCCAACAAACTTCAATCAGCTGAAATTTTCAAACCTGAAAGTAAGAGAAGAAGACATAGGTAGCTTGACTGGGAGACAGCTGTACTTGGAGCAAATTCAGTAATGATCTTACTCTGAAATTTCACATGAAAATTTCAGCATCATCAGTTACCAGGTAAGACTGCAAAGTGAGTTATTGTTCAGGATAAAACAGGGATATACAAGCTTGACATAAATCTAATGTAAATAAAATAAAATTTTATTTTAAAAGTAACTTAAAAGATAAAATATTCTGATGAAAATGTCAACAAGAGCTATGAAGAAAGACATTTTACTCCTAACCAGCCCCATGTGTGTCCTATGAACAAATGATAAAATGACATTATTAGAAATCCCAACTGTGTACTTAAACTATGACAAGGTGCCATTAGTCTAGCAAGTAAGCCGTGATTACAGAGGACAAGCAGACCAATGTTGACAAGTGTACAACAGACTTAGAGTAACTCTCAACCAATAAGAGTGACTAAGGAAGAGAAAGGGGGAGGAGACAGTCTCCTCTCTGAATGGTGCCTCAACTCTGAACGTCTTGGCGTGCATTGCTGTCTACAAATGACTTGGGTTGTGCACATAGCTGCCTTGAGAGGTGTGTGACCTAGAGGGGGAAGGTGGACCATCCTGGAAGGCTCAGAGGAAGAAAATTAACAGTAAATGAAGTCTGGAGCTTTTGCCTAATTAAAGAGACATGTAGATTCTAACTTTTTACAGGAGACAGCACAGGAGCTGTGGCGGAACATTGAGGGGCTGTCTATTTTCTAAGTAGAAAAATCCTAAGTGCTGGATCTTCATCAGTGGGGCAGAGGGAGGGTGAGAAACTCTACATATAGAATACAATTTAAGAGTGAAGATCACAAAGTCAATAGTGCAGGAGTTCCAGTGTCCAGCACACCTACTAAAAATCACTGTGAGTTGTTGTTGTTGCTGTTGTTGTTGTTGTTGTCAGCATGCTCTGTCCTCTTCCCTGGAAAGGGAAGCCTCTGAGAGGAAATCCTTCTCAAGCCAAGAACTAAAGGGAAGTATGGATAAAGATTGAGTGGAATTCTCAGTAAACCGACTAGAGTGTACGTAGGCTGCTGGGTAAGAGCATAGCTGCCTCTAAGAACCCACAGAATCAAAATGCTGGGTACAGTTCTGAAAGAAACAGTAAGAAAAGCATTGCCTCGCTAAAGGAGACAAGAGAACCACAGTGGGGCCATATTCAAGGGGAGGCTGTGGAGCCACAAAGTCTGCGGTGAAATAAACTGAGGATTCAACTCAAAAGAGTAAATGGCAAAGGGGGTTGTGCATAGCTTGACATACTGGGAGTTGCTCACTGCTGAACCTTAATAAAAACTAAATGTTTTGTAAATTTATAGATTCTGAAACGTATTTTTTCCATGTTCCAACAGTTACATGGAGGGACTAAATTTCGATTATGAATCTGGTGATTGTTTTGAAATTGTTATAATTTATGTGTATTTGTGTGTTGAGGCGGGGCATTGTGCACATCTGTGTGGGTGGCTGCTGAGGCCAACAAGGATGCCAGATTCCCTGGAGCTGGAGTTCAGGCTGTTGTGAGTCACCTGGCCAACACGGATGCTGGGAGAGAACAGGACTCAGGTCCTCTGGAACTGCAGTGACAGCCCTTAACCACTGAGCCTCCTGTCCGCTCCTAAATCCAACAATCGTAACAACACAATAAACATGTTTGTTCAGTTTCAGATTAATAAAAACTTTAAGTTTTATCAATACTCCCCTAAATATTTGATCGCAGTTACAAGTTGTAACTAATTAAATTTCCTCAAACATGAGCTAGGAATAACTGATGACTTCTGAGGAAGGAAAGGTCCATTATCTTGAAGGGTGTGATCCCTGTAGGACAGTCACACTCTGGTGCACGGTCTCATACCCAGGAGTGTACGGGCAAGGGCAACATAGATAGGAGTCAATGGATTATCATACACACACACACACACACACACACACACACACAAACCTATGGGGCCAAGAGGTAGGGAGGTGGTGTGGGTCTGGAAAGTGTTAGGGAGAAAAATTGGAATGGAAATGAATAATTAATAAAAAATCAGTTTTTCATTCCCTTAAATATTTCAAATTATAATCATAATTTTAATATAATTAATTCTGTCAAGCACTTTGAAAATTTAAGAAACCAAACACATATGTAATCAATACAAAACTTGCCAAATCTAAAAATCCAAAATAGTAAACTAATCAAATATCTTAAGTCTCCTAAAGGAAACCTATACCACATACTGCAGAGATCATCAGTAGCCATTGCTACACGAGAATGGAAATGTATGTTAAACCATTCCTACATCTCAGGATCCTGGTGGCAGGGTAGAGTTGTCACATCAGGCAAGCTGAGTCTGCAGATGTGAGGTATGGCTTTAAAATCAACAACAGAGCCGAATCCCATGATATCTCCTTGACCTTAATTTGCTAAACTGGACCCTTTTGCCAACAGATGACTGCAGGGATGGCGATCTTTATTCCCCACCTTCCACCCAGGACTTCCTCAGTCACGTGACTTTCTATATTTCCAAGCCACCTTCTTTTATTTTCACCTTTTTTTTTTATTTTATGTTCAGGCAATCACCCTCCTAAACTCACATCCCTGAGTTTTAGTTGGCTTCTCTTGGCACTGAGGGACTTCCCATTTGCACACGCACTTCCTCTTTCCAAGGGGACTTTCCAAGACAAAAGCGTTTAAGATTTTAGACCTGAAGCCCTGTATATAACTATTACTAGATCTCCTATGTTAAAGGTGGTGTGTGCCTGGCCAGTTCTCAGATTAGCGCTGAAACACGTTCTGAATGAAGTGCTCATGGAGTTGTGATGTTCAAAGGTTCTGTTCTCTGTGAGCATCAGCAGAAGAGCGTGCATGACCATCTTGTTTATCTCTTTATCGTCCTGATGTCTTCGTGGTTTCTCCACAACTATTTCAAAGCAATTTTAATAGATTAATACTTTATATTTAAATTGTAAGATCACTTACGTTTCAGCAACCACATTATCTAGACAGGCTTATGTGACCCCTTCCTTCTGGCAAGCCTTCTGTATCTCACTAGTAAGCATTATGCATTTACATGACTGACAGTAAAAAACAAAAACAAACAAAATAAGCCCCTCAAAGGAAGAAGAACTAATAAAAACCAAAGCAGACATCAATAAAATAGAAAACAAAATTAGAACGGTTGTTCAGCAAAATGAAAATCTGATTCTTTGAAAGGACTAACACAATAAATAAGTCTTTAAATGTGTACTCAGTGAGGAATGAAGTCACAGAAGTAGCAAGAGATAGACCCAAGACCCTAAAGTGCTTAGGTGATGATTTTTGTTTATGCTAAGTGTCACCAACTCACATCCACAGTGCCGCCATCTTGAGTTGGTTTTTGCTTCTGCAGTGCAGGGGCAGAGCCACTTGCTAGGCAAACACTTCACCCAGAGCTACATCACTGGTCCTAGCCCTGGTTTTTGACATGTTTTTCTAACATGTCTGTTAGCCTCTCTCCACCCATTTATTAGAAAAATGGCAAACATGATACTATTCCAAGGAACGAGTTCCCCCCTGCTAAGTTCTGTAGCAGTGACATGCAGGAGACATGCTGTGTTGCTCCAGGCTGTCCTTGTAGTCATTAATGACTTCTGTGTTTTCATTTCCAGTTTATTCCATGTGACAGTAGAAAAACAGGACAATAATTAGCCCCAATCACCTTTAATGTAGGCATACGTTTTGTGATTAATGACCGCCTTAATGACTTCATTAACCATTTAAAACACGATGTGCCAAGGTATGATGGAACATGCCTATCTATAATCCTATCACTAAGACAGTGGAGGAGGGAGAATCAGGAGTTCAAGGCCAGCCTGGGCTACAAATGAGACCCTAGCACAAAAGCAACAATAACAAAAAAACCAAAAAATTTAAAAACAAAGATATAATGGATCACAAATGATTTGAATCAATTCTAATAATACAAGAACGTTTTATAATAGAAAGGTACTATCTATACGTATTATTAAATTAAAGATTAGGGTTAATGTGTTTTTTATTTTATTTATTTATGTATTTTGTGTATATGAACACTCAGTCTTCATGCACATCAGAACAGGGAATCAGATCCCATTACAGATGGTTGTGAGCCACCAAATAGTTGCTGGGAATTAAACTCAGATTCTCTAAAAGAGCAGCCAGTGCTCTTAACCACTGAGCCATCTCTCCAGCCCCACAATGTGGCTATATTTAAGAGATATTAAATTATGTTTAACAGAATTAAGTATTTTAATTTGCTAAAGAGAATTTGTCAGACTCTTACAATACATATGGGATGGAGCCATACAATCCAGGGGATGTGTTCTTAGACTCCCAAGTGTAGGTCTGAAGCTACACATAGTACTAAGCCTTAGACACACTGTGCTTTGTCCTATGTGTAAATATCTGTGGTAAATATTTGAAGGAATAGTGGACATACATGCCTGGGGCCATGGGATGGAGGAAATGAGGTATAAGCATCTACTAGACTTTGCCTATAAAACTTCTTCCTGGATTCTCTACCCCTTGTTTTGTCCCATTTGCCACATTTGTGACCAGATGTTGAGGAGTGAGTAGAAGACACTATGTCTCTGTGAGATGGAAGGGCACCCAAGTTACTGATGAGCAGAGTTGGCTCTGATATCATGGCCATTGGTTATCTGAACAGATTTTTTTCTGAAACAATCAAGACTTGGGGAATGGTTATTGTAATCAAAATTGTTTATTGTATAATCCAAACTAATGTCAGAACTTTTCTCTGTGTTAGCTGCTGCCATGTTGAGAATATAATGAAGAAGTCTACTCACTCACAAGGCCCCCTAAATGCACGTGCATACACATCAAAACAATCATGGACTAAACTGAAGAAGGTATGCTCATGATCTCAGCAAAGACAGCACATATATGGAGAAAGACATGATGTGAGAGCTGAATCAACACAGGAAGGTGTCATGTCTAGACAGGAGGATGGACTGTTAGAGAGGTTCTAGGATTCTGGAACTTACGTCTTCATATTCCTATCAGTGTCCTGCCCACTGTGACCCATTCCATGTCATTATGTGTGGAGTTGTAAGATCCATGCCAAGTTGTGAAACCATCTCTGTTCTACCCATGGACTTGTCTGCCAGCTTACCTAGACATAATAATCTGTGCCACCAATGTAGGGTCAGACAAATTGACCAGTGAGTGAGCTGAAATCAAGCCATGCCATTGGAAAATGGGAGTTTATAATGGACTTGATACCAAATAAGTGGGAAGAAAGCAGCTGACTGGAGGGCAGAGTTAGAGTAACGAATCCCAGTTGGGGGAAAATGTAAACACGGGTCCTGTGGGAACTTTGCAGTCTTGGAGCAGAGAAAAAATCCTTTGAAATAAAACATAGAGGAAAAGGGTCAAAATACTCCATTCACATTAAAAATTTAGACACTACGATATACCAAGCAAAAGTTAAGATGCCAAAAATACACAGGAAAAAAATACTTGCACCATTTAGAACCCTTATAGGGTGTGTGTGTGTGTGTGTGTGTGTGTGTGCGCGTGCGTGCATATATGGGGAGAGGGGATAATACAATGCAATATATATATATATATATACACATATATATATATGTGTATATATATATATATATATATGCACAAAAGGAAAAAGTAAGAATGCAACAATAATAGCAGGACAAAGCCAACAAACATTTATCAAGAGTTAGAAATGGCAACACAAACATGTCATTATTTCTACTCATTGCTTTGAAAAACCATAAGAGAATTAATAGAATCCAATGCTTGTTGTTTTGTTTGTTTGCTTTTGTTTTTATCTCATTGTCCCTGAGTGAAACCCTACTGACAGAGGCATTAGCCAGGAAACTGAGCCACAGGCGGCAGTGTGGGGAAGCTCAGCTCTCTAGAGCTGTATCTGGGGTACGCTCTCAGTGCTGTTGGTTATGGGGAAGGGTTGTTCAGACAAAGAGGATTATTCCACACACTATCAAAGATTTACTTCAGTTACAAAAATGAGGACAGAAGCACCTTCAAGAAACTTACTTTTTTAAAAAGGTAAAAATACACGGCTAAATGATTTACAAAGCATCATAACAATTTTATTTAAAAGAATCATTAAGCCAAGCCATGTGTTTCCAGAACGTTTTTTACGGGGATATGAACAGGAAGAGGTGGGAGCGAGCAAGCTCTTTGGCAAACTGGTGAGAGTGGGGAGAAATGGGAGGGGACAGATCAAGGGGAATGTTGAAATCTCTTTATTAAGAGTATCTTATTAATGAGAAGGCACAGTACTCATAAATTATTGATGCCCTACACCAGTGGTTCTCAACCGTCCTGCTGCTGTGACCCTTTAATACACTTACACTGTGGTGACCTCCAACCGTAAAATTACTTCAGAGCTACTGTATTTGGATTATAATGTAATTTTACTACTGTTATGAATTGTAACGTAAATATTTGATATGGAGGATATCTGATATGTGCCCCCAGTTGAAAGGGTCATTTGACACTCCAAAGGGGTCAAGACCCACAGCTGAGAGTCACTGCCTTAAACTGAGAACTAAATAAGAGAGAAGTCATGAAAATAGGCAGCTCACCTTTGTACTGTGAGCATGGACTGAAGTCTCCCACTCAGCCCATGGAAGAGCAAAGTGACAGTAAACAAATGCCATTGTCTGCTGGGGGTGGAGGGTTGTTTATCTGAACTTGGATGTGGCACAAGAGAGGGACTGTAACTTGCTAAGGTTTCCTACTGGGCACTCTATGTCCTTAGCCCCTTATTAGTTAGTAGACCTGTGCCTGCAGGCTTTGTTCCCTTCAGATGGGGTGAGAGAAGAGGGCACAGTTTAAGGGCTCCTCTGGATGGGAGAAGGACAAAGAAGCTACAGGCTTCTTAGTCCTTTGATGTACTTCCAAATTATCTTGGCCATCTCCGAGAGTCGCACCAATGCACTGTGGGCTGGGTGTGGAGGGTGCCTCAGCACACCCTGCAGGTGACAGGGTAGGAGCCGAGAGCACTTCAGAAGCATCATGGGAACTTGCCTAGATGCATGGGGAAGCTACTCCCATCATGGAAGGAAAACTACAACTTTGGTGATATTCAACTCACCCGAATCAGAAGAAGACCTGGGAAACCTCAATGGAGAAATTACTACTCTATTCTCCTTCAAACTCAAGTAATAAGTCATCTTCCCTTCAGGAAATCTTGCTTTTATCTACCTACTCATCTCCTCTGTCTGTTATCAACCATTGCATCAGTATTTCCCACAGGGTGCTCTAAATAAATCTTATCGGACTATCTCGAAGCACACCCATCACAGCATTCCAGCTTACAAAAGGGTCCATTTGCTAAGAGCCCTCTTCCCACCTGACCCAAGAGCTCCAAAGGCACACTCTCTCCTGCTTTGAAATTATTCCCTTTTATCTAACCCTTCAAGGGATCATCTCAGTGAATAGCCTTACGCCAAAGTCTCCAACCACAAAAGCACACTCTACGACGTGTGCAAAATTATGCCATATATTGTGAAGTCTCTTAACTTGTCCTTCAGTTTCTGCTGGTGCATGATTGGCCTTAGCATAGTGGCTTTCCTAAGTTCTTGGAGCCTATGAACTGTGTGGGTGAAGTGAGGTTGTGTGTGTGTGCAACTGTGCTGGGGTCTGATGTGGTTCTGAAGAAGCCATCTTCTTGAGAAAGTTTGTTCTGTTCTTATTTTAAATGTCTTGCCTTTTGGAGGTCCAAAAGATGGCTTTGGGAGTAAGGATAGGGATGGATGGTGACATCTTTAAGAGTCAGTAAAGAAGAGCCAAAGAGCAACAAGAGGCAGATGGTGGGGGAGAAGCTAATCTTATTCTGTCCACTTATTCTAGTTGGTCTTCAGCCAAGAAAAAAACAAACAATCAAAAAGTGTTCTTGCTAATCAGTTAAATATCAGGCTGGGTATGTCTGTTGAATCACAGAGTCTATTGTATATCATGCTTAAGAGTTACTCAATCCAATGTGGTTCTCTCTTTTTAAATTACACAACAAGTCTGGTAAATGGTACAGGACAGGAATGGGAAGGTGCTCCAGGAGGAAATGGTAAGGGTGGCCTTCCTGCAGAGGAGAAACATCTGAGCTGAGCCTTGGAAGGAGAAATGGAAGACGAAGATGACAAAAACAGATCTCAGGTTGAAGACACCATTCTGGCCAAGTGCTGCAGCAAGATGGAAGGGAGCCGGCTTAAGCATGAGAAGCAGGGCCAGAGATGTGGGACTCAGCAACACAAGAGGCAGAGCCCAGAACATGAAACACTGTGCATTGCTCTGAGCAATTTTGAAGTTATTTTTAGAGACCTTTGTGATTTCATCGAAATATTAGTTAAGGTTATCCTAGCTGCTGAACCAAATAATCTCTAAATGTTCAATGGATTAACATAACAAAAGTGGATTTCTTATTCATGGACAGTCTAACAAGCATGTAACTGCTCTGGTGGAGTGGATTTTCTCCAAGGAAGGAGTCAAAGTCCCAGACTCCACAAACTTTTTGAATTCACAGTCCTTACACATAACTCTCAGGGTTGCTGTGGATAGAGACTATATGAGAAAGTATACCAGTGATCAACCACTTTACCGAAAAGAAAGGGGTGTGTGAAAGAGAGAGAGAGAGAGAGAGAGAGAGAGAGAGAGAGAGAGAGAGAGAAACAGAGTCAAGCAGAGAGACAGACATGCAGAAAGAGACAGATAGACAGAAGATAGCAATGGCTCAACCTAATACAAAAAAAGTTTTCCCGAAATATATAGTCCTTGGCTTTCTAGAAAGATGAAAGAAAATTGATAGCCTTTGTTAAGCAGTCACCTGTCTCTAACACAGGCAAGGAAGGTACACAGCATCTTAGAAGGCCAGTTCAGCATGCAGGATGGAGGAAGAATTGAAGATTGAGATGAGCAGAGAGAAGGAATCCCTGGAGTTTGTGGTTCTCATCCAATGGTTAAGAGACTAACACAGCCCAATAGAAAGAAGAGCAGAAAGGAGGAAGGGAGCGAAGGGCATTTCAGCATCACCAGGATCTGGCTCTCATCCTCAGACATGTGTCAGCCATCCACAGCCATTGTTTCCCCATCTGTAGACTCAACTGAAGACTTGTGTGGTGGTTTGAATAAGATTGGTTCCCATGGACTCATGTGTTTGAATGCTTAGTCGCCAGGAAGTAGAACTCTTTGATAGAATGAAGAGTCTTAATTAGGTGTAGCCCTGAGGGAAGGAATGTGACAACAGGGGTGGGCTTGGAGGTTTCAAAAGCCCATGGTAGGTCTAATTTTTCTCTCTCAGCTTTAGGATCAGAATGTAACTTCTCCAGCACCATGTCTGCCTTCTGCTGCCATGCCCCCTGCCATGATGATAATAGACTAAGCCTCTGAAACTGCAAGCCAGCCTCAATTAAATGTTTACCTTTATAAGGGTTCCCTTAGTCATGGTGTCTCATCACAGCAATAGAATAGTGACTCAGGCAACTTGCTTGCTTACCAAAGGTTAACAGAATCCTCTCCTCATCCGTGCTCCCTAACAATACATCATAACAACTTCCTAGATTGCATTCATATTTCACTACCTATTTAGGTAATAAGAGAAGGTGTAAAGCCTGTGGAAGAATTACACGGGTTATGAAAATGCAACACCATTGTCTCTGAGAGGCTTGAGTGTTTAAGGAGTTGGGTATCCATGAGGAGGCTCCCAGATCCAGCCCCCTGTGGGTCCTGAGGAACCTCTTCCCTCAGAATGATCTGCTTTTCAGCTTGTGAGGTGACTGACTGGTAGATTCAGGCATCTATTTAATGAATATATAAGAAAGACTGCTTGCAGGTAGTGAGGGGGAAGAGGGATTTTAAAGATAGTTTTGTTTGTGGTAAACAAGCTTGAAGCACTTAGTACATAAGTTAAAGAGACTTTTAAAACTTATTTAATTCATTTACTGAGATTGTATAATTATTTATTATGATAAAATGCTCATTTTCATTTAAAATTAAAAAACAATTCTTTATAAATTAGCCACAAGGAAAGTAAAAAAGAAAAACACACACACACACATTTGAAATAGCCAACTGTAATTTAGTTAACTGAACATTAATTATACATTATAATTATACCTATTTAGACAAATTTTTTAAAACTCAACATATACTTGAGGTATAATAATGTAAAGCACCTTTTGAAGACTTATCAGTTTTTTCAGAATCACTTTCAATGTATTTGAACATATTCACCTCTTCCACAGTTCCTCTCAGATCTACCCAACTCTGTATATTACTTTTCTTAAGTTTGTAACTCAGAAGTCTAAGTTATGCATATGAATGTGGAATATGGATGGCATTATATCATACATGGTATTTTGAATGAGAATGGCCCTCATGGGCTCATATATTTCAGTATTTGGTTCCCAGTTGGTGGAACTATTTGGGAAGGATTGGGAGGTATGGCTTTGTTGAAGGAAGTGTGTCCCTGGGAGTGGGTTTTGAGGTTCTAAAAGTTCAGGACATTCCAGCTGTCTCACTCTCTCCCTCTGCTACTTGTAGATCAGACATATGATCTCAGCGACTGCTCCAACACCATGCCTGCCTGCCTGCTGCCATGTTGCCCACCATGACTGACTAACCCTCTAGAACCAAAGCCCCCTTAAACTCCTTCTTCTATAAGTTTTCTTGGTCACAGTGACTCTTCCCAGCACCAGAAAAGTAAAAAAAAAAAAAGAAAAGAAAAAAGACAGTATATGACAATAAGAGTTTAAATTTAAGGTGTGGCTAGTCATCTGTTGCCTTGAAGATCCCTATCTTTCTCTGGAAATTAGTATTTTCCTTCTAGGCAAGTACTTGTTATTAAATAATCTTTTCCATATTTTTTCGCAACTGCATGATTGAACTTCTTATGAGTTTTTTTTTTTCTTTCTCAATCATAAAAATACTACATATTTATTACAGAACGTTTTTGGAATGCCAGTCAAAATGCAAGACTGAGCAAGCTCAGCCTCTCCACCTTCAGCCTCATCACCCAAGAGGTATGCATTTGCTGGAAAATGTGTTAATTAAAAAACACATATTTGCATTTTTTTAGTGGATATTTTCAAAGTCTGGGAGGAGAATGTGACAATCCACGTAGCCAATCAGCCAAGATAGAGCCATAGAGCTGACCTTTGTCAAAGAGAATGAGTTGTAACTCACTTGGCAGCTAAGTCACAATGTTCAGCACAAACACAAGCAGAGACTCCAAGGCAGAAGAGACAAGTCTCTGTTTGCTTGCCCAGAGTCTAGACCTGAAAGCTGGCAATCCCCCACCCCACGAGTAGAAGTCCAGGGAACAGAATCTGAAGTTCAACCACGTATAAATCACCATGTGAGCACTGCTATGCATTTTTCTTGGGTGAAAGAACAGCTTCCAGAACAGAAGACAGGTAGCCCTCCTCAAAGCTCTGCATCAGAACTTTGTAATACTGCCCACCCAGGATGCCTTTATGATGTAGTCTATAGGCTGTAATTTTGCTAAACATGAGTTCACAGTCAAAATTAACAAAACACACAAGGAATCTTCTTAAAGAATAAGCAGGACAGAGAAACAGACACCTCCACACAAGGGGTGAAGAAACCGAGTGGAATGTCAGATCAGCGCATTACAATTAGTATAGGAAACAGAGCCAAGTGAATATTCTGCACTACAAAAATTAGATATTTGAAAGGCGGTTTTAAATGAACCAAGTGATAATTTGATGCACACAACCCGCTCCAAAGCTGAAAAAGGTTTCATCCGATGGGACAGACCATCCCCGAGCCTTGGCATGTCCAGCTTAGGTTGTGGTTTTGTTTGGTGCAGTTTGGGTTTGGGATTTTTGTTTTGTTGTGTTTTATTGCTAATGTTTTATTTATTTTTGGTTGGTTTTATTTATTGCTTAAACCTTAACACTTGGAATAGTATCTACTATATAATATGTAATAGATAAACCTTTTAATGGAGTGGATGAAAAGTGAAATGTAAAGATGGCAGAGAAGAAAGTGCTAAGTTGGAAAAGAAAGCTAAATAAATCACACAAACCATAAAAAAGAAGAGAGGGAGAAAGGAGGAGAGAAAAGAGGGACAAGCGGGGAGGAAAGGGGAGGCGAACATGGGGGAGGGATCGTTAGAACAACTAGAAGAGAAAGCAACATGCCAATTTCAGCCAATATGCATCCCAAGTGGTACTGAAGGAATGGGCAGAAATGACAATGATAAAAGGTACACTAAGAGTCCGGTCGTCAAAACTTCAAAAACAGTTCTTAATAGGAATACAAGACAAGCAAGCAAAGAGGAAAATGGGCAAAATCCATCAAGAGTCAGCTCCCTACAAAAGACCCGAAGGGTTAATTGACATATTAAAAAAGATGTTTGGGCCCATTAGTAATCAGAGAAACTCAATTGCAAACAGTAATTAGATTTTTCTGTTTTGCCAATCAGATTAGAAGGAATTAAATAATATGATAATATCAAGTGTGGGAAAATAGCAACTTTTAGATAGTGCAGGAAGGATCGTAATTTGGAGCAATTAATTTTGACATCAAGCTAATGATGCCCAACCAATGACACAAGACATTTATTTCTAGTGTTTTACCCTAGAGAACTTCCCCTGTATGTGTCCTAGGTAACAGGCATTCAAAACAAAGCCCATTGTCACGTTTTCTGCAGTAGTAAAGCATCCAGACAGAGCAAGCATCTTTTGGCAGGGAAATGCACAATTAAATTATCGTTTACTGACAGCATGAAAAATAATTGAACTAGGCTTGTGCAGAGTAACAGGGATAAATTCCACAGAAAATAAAAGTGAGGGAGAAAGGCAAGTAGAGCAGGTATTAAGGAATTCATTCCAGAGAGACTGAGCCAAGAAGCATTTCCAAAAGAAATTCTGCTATCCCTCCTGAAATGGGACCAAAGACATGCTCAGACAGCATTTGATGCACTTTCACTGGGTAAAGTCAGGTGTTAGATAAAGTTGAAAATCAATAGCCAAACATCAAAATATATGTGCTATTGAGGGTCAACTTCTGAACCCTGAAAGTGAGGGGAAGCCACTTGCTCAGGAGCCAATGCAGGTTCTCTTCCAGCTGTGTTGGAAGGAGCAGAGAGACAGAGACAAGGTAAGGTTTCTTAAGAAGTCCTCGCTGATGACGGCGGAAACTGTGAATATCTCTCTCTCTGTCTGTCTCTGTCTCTGTCTCTCTCTCTCTGTCTCTCTCTCTCTGTCTCTCTCTCTCTCTCTCTCTCTCTCTCTCACACACACACACACACACACACACACACACACACACACGGTCTGAGGTGAGCTGGCCAAAGCAATCTTAGGGTCACACTGAACCCAGCTCCTTATATACGTAGCAGAGTTTGGACAACTATTTCCTTCCACACCATCAAGCAATAGTGTACTACTACAGATTCACAAGAAAGAGAGTAATGATCATGATCACACTGATAGCCATACTGCTCATGAATATTGCTCACAGTTCTGGGAGCTGGGACATCCAAGATCAAGGCCATCAGATTCAAAGTTTGGCAAAACTTATCCAATGGGCTTATAGTGGCATCTTCAACCTGTGACCTCATGTCCTTGATACTCACATGGTACTGACATCAATTTCAGATACAGCTAACTTACCACCTAATTTCATCCTGTGGTCAAGCACTGATTATTTGTGGACCTGAGGCTGAATTTGAAAATGGGGCCCATTCACCAAACAGAGCTCTATTTTGGAGAATAGAGACATCTAATACACATCTAGAATCCCTCTGCTGCTCCCCTTCTCTAGGATGGAGGAAAGTCTGAGGTCTGGTGGGATGCCTTCGGCCTGAGGGAACTCCAAGATCAGTGCTTGGAGAAACAAATGCAGTTGTGTCACATGTTGTGTGACTAAGCACACAGCTAAAACAGCCTGGACAGAGAACCTGGAAGAGATGCTAGCCCTATTACTTATTGTTAAAACCAAGCTATCCTACACTCCAGGTTCCAGTTTCACACAGAAAACATGGGGCAGGGCTGAGTCTGTACTTACAGCCATAACTCTCTTGAGATTAGAATGAACCTTCTTCAGACAGTCTTTCTACTCACCCTGCCTTCCTGAGCATCTGGCACTCTACTACCAAACTGGTATCTTAGCTCCATATCAGTTGCTATATATCAAAAGCCTCTTTCTTCTGGAGTTTAAAACCAACCACTACTCAGCTGCAGTTAACACCCTCTCCTTCGGTCCACCATGACTCCAGTATCTCCTAGAATAATTCTGCTTCAAACTCCAGGACTCTCTCCCCCATTCAGATCTCAGCTCCATTGCACATACAATATGTCCCTCTCTGCAAAAGCCCCAGAGAAGCCTCTTAAACCTGTTTGGATGTCTGTTCTCCAAAGAGTCTGTTTTCTTTAAAAGGAGCCATACCCTCTTCTAAGTTACAAATCTAAAGCGTGCCAGCGCACAGATTTATAAACATGTCTAGTATAGCACCAGACCTGGAATTTTCCATCAGAGATGAAAATGGCCAAATGGTATGTCCATATCAAGCCTGGCTTCATGCCAGCTCTGCTCCGTGGGATATTCAGACAGTCTGGCTTGAAGCCAAGTCTAACAGGGTGTTCCTGTGAGCAGGTACCCAAGAGACTGGGTCCTCTTGTCCCATGGAGCATCTACCACACTTAACCTGCATGAACAAGCTGAGACATTCACTGAAAGAAACCTCAAAGCCACACATTGCTACACTGAATTCCAGCTTTAATTTATGATAAAATCTACTCATAAGATGGATGAGATTTGTCAACTGTGCACCAATGTGACCAGGACCATCAACATGTAGCACAAGTTATTCCCAAAAGTAATTTACCTACTACCACAGCACAGCCTGGCACCTTCACACTAACAGCATAGGACCCTATACACATCCTGGTATCTGTAATACTTAGCTCATCCTTGCTCACTGGAGTGCTCAGCCTCTTTAGAATTCCCAAGCAGAATTTCATGATGTGGATGTGCCACAATTTGTTGCTGTGGTTGGTGATTGGCATTGCTTCTAGTTTAAGGCTGATATGCAATGAGGCTGCATGGGTGTTTGTGTGAATGATTCTTGTCTTAAATAGATACCTGGACTGAAACCATTGGGTCTTATGCCAAGTGGAAGTCTGATTGTATAAGACTCAATGATGATTATACAAGATGATGGAACAACTTTTACTTTCTCACTGGTATCGTGCAAAAACTCCATTTGTTCCAATAGACTGCTCCACACTGCCTTTGTCACTATTTCCACGAATGCAGTATCTCATAGGTTGTATTGTTGAGAGTTATGTTTTTCTGATGACTAAAAGTGATGAATGTCTCTCCAGGTCTTAGTTGACCAGTCACAACTTCTCTACTGAAGTATGTGTGCAAATCTATAACCCACTATATTTTTATTTATGTGTATGTGGAGGGGTGCCTATGAGTTTATATGCACCTCATACATGCAGAAACCAGATCTACAGTCAGTTATAAGCTGTCTGATATGGGTGCTAGGAATTAAACCTGAGTCCTCTGGAAGAGCAATGAATGCTTTGAATAACTAAGCCAGCTCATGGCACTTTTCAAAAGCCTGAATGGAAGGACCTCCTTCTACTGGCTTCCTGGGTAAAGTGCTTGCTGTCTAAGCCTGCTGACCCAAATTCAACCCTTGGGACCCATTTAAAGGGAAAAGGAGAGAATCCACTCCTCAGGATTGTTCTCTGAGTACACATGTGCCATAGCAAGCATGTACCCACCACCCATTAGTAATAAAGGGCTTGTTTCAGAAAGTCTAAGTCTAATAGAAAGGGTTTAGGTTGAAAGCCGAAGAGCAGGGCTCAGATCATTGCCTCCTAAGTAGCTGTGCGTCTTTGTGACGTGATTCATGGCCTGGACATATCAGTGATGAGGCAGGACTAGATTGTCTTTAGGATCTCTTCCCACTTCACAGGCTACAACCTCCATTTTTTCATTTTCAAGACAACCACATCACCAGGGCTCAAAGACGCACATTGTCATGAAATTTTAAAACAGATGGAGATGCCGAAAATCCCCAGCCTCTGTGCATGCTCACATAGCAGAAACATGGCATAATCACTATCACACAACTAGCTAATGGAAGCTAACCTCAAGCCTCTGGCCTTGCTGTCATTAATGCAAGAACTCACCAGGACTCTGCTGTGATTTCTAAGGAAAGCCCTTGAGAACACAACTGGGCTCAGTGATTTTTTTTCCCTAACAAAACTTGACATTTTTCTTCTGTTTCCCAAATATACACAGAGCCATAGAGGCAAGCCATGATAAGAAAGGCTGGGAGGGGTTGGGAGCCCAGCCTGTCTGGCTGCTGCACCATCCAATTGTCGCAGGTGCATTCCCGTAAGACATAAAGCCAGCAGCCTCAGCCCAGGCAGCCGATTTACAGAGCTGTGACTCCTATAAACATTGTCCTGCAAATTACATTTGCACCGGGGTCTCTAGAAGGAATTCTGTAAACTGACAAGTACTTAGAGGCCAGGGCATATTCCTCCACAATTACAGCATGCTGTTCCCAGGGGTGTTAATGTTTATAGAAACCTGGTTAACCTTGCACAGGACCCAGGACCACAGGGCCCTGTGTGCCACTCGCTGCAGGCTGAAGAATGCGTGCATTCTCAAGCCAGCAACATGTGCACTTTACATAGAGGGGACAATTGCAGCTTGTTCTCAGGACCAGGGCAAGGTTGCTGGATGTGGCTCACATAGCCTTGGGTCCCTTGATTGCTCCACCAAGGCCTGGAGCTTCACTTTCCCTAACAGCCTTGATTTAATGGACTGTGATTATTGTCCTGATGTACTACTGAGATGTAGTTACACATTCATTTGTAAAATTTCAAGACCCCCTAGGAAATAAGGGGCTTTGTATAGCTTTGGAACATAACCCAGACATGCTGAGAGTCTGGGCAATTGTTTCAAGTAACATGAGACTGCTTTCATCACATTCACAAGGAAGCCAGGAGAGGCAGGGCGGCTTGTTCTGAAAAGTTTACAATCTATTGCTTTGGGATTAAAAAGCAATAAAAAATTAAACTTAAAAAAAAAAAAGTCAATCAGATCCAAGAGGCTATGGATTTAAGTCACAGCTAGGGAGTATAGATGTAATCAATGAGAGTCCACAGATGAAGTAGCGATGGACCAGCTAGAAGGAGAAATCCTCAGGATACAGATGGTGCTTCACATGGTCCTTGGGGCTTGATGGAGTAACAGCAGTAAATATGGAGCAGGTATTGGAATGTGGAAGGCACAGGAAAGGAAAGAGACAGTCTGACTGAGACCTCCTGAACTTTAAAGCTAGCGCTGTAAGCTTGGGTCACACACAGACAAACAGGGTCCTGAGAGCCAATGGCCTTGAGTACTAAATGGACACAACTCAACATTCCCCAAAGTCTTCCCAACCCCGAAGGAAAACCTGAGTCTTGATAGTCACCTTCAGTCTGTCCAGTCCAGGGCTTTGCTGGTTCCAGAACTCTCTGTGCTTTCTTGAGATGTTATCTCACCTATGCCCACCTCCTTTCAAACACTAGGTGCAAGCCTACTTTTGTATTGTCTTCTTATCTCAGCCTTCTTTTGGCTAATTGAGTGCTCAGCAGCCCTGTCTCCAGGGATTTTTTTCTTTCTCTTGTCAGGCTTGCTCCTGTCCAGAACCTGTTTACCTCCCAACCTGATTGATCCAGACTGTATTTAGATTGCAATAAATATATGGCATCAATCATATTCATATTTGATAAATTCTTTAAAAACATAAAGACAATAAAAGACACTTCTTTGGCTTAACTGTAATGATTCCAAAGACACACAGTGGCAATTTCAAAGTGGTCATTTGGTAACTATGATGGGCATGAGTTAATGAATGAACAAGGAAATGAATAAGTGGAAGGTCTCTCCATTAAACTCCACTGCACAGCAAGAGCCTTTGCTCTCAAGATTCATGTCAGATTCTGAGACTACGATGAGGCGTCATCAAAATTGGTGATCGAAGTCTTTGATTTTATATTTTGTATACTTATTCTGGAAACAACAACAACAAAAAAGACACAAGCCCTTCCACACTTCCTTTCATTCTGCCAATGGCTGAGGCACAGACGTCAAGAGAGCTTCACTCTCTGACATCCTGTTTCTGAGTTTTCTCAGGGTTTTTTGTCATGCAGAGAAGGCCTCTATTCAGAACAGAGCCCTCCTGCCATCATCCCCATCCTGGTATGACAATATCAGAAGTTCTTGTCAGTGTCTGGGGATGCCCTTTCCTAAATGACTCTAACGTGAGGAAGGCACAACTAAGACTTAGAATGGTCACTGGCTGTCCACACTAGGCACTGTGCTAGACTCAGGCATGTAGAGGCGAACAAGACATGAGTGTTATTTCTTAGCTTCAGCTGCTGTTTCTGGAGTGAATGGTTTGGGTTGATCCATGTATAAAGCAGGAAATTATTTCATGGGAAATTACCCAAAGAATGGATATGAGTAAAGACAAACTGACCCTGCTACCGGGACTCTGTGTCCATGAGAAGATGACGGTCTGACCAAGTGGTACTGAAGAAGTTAGCAATGGGACAGAGCAAAAGTTACGGGTGTTTTCCATCACCCCCAATCTTTGTGGGCTATATGATGTCATACAGTACACTGCACAAAGCACATGCATGAACACAGACCTCACTATCCATTTGCAAGATGATCAAATAAATGTTCCATTTTTATGCTTCTTAAAGAACTTCAGATCAGGGCTGAAGAGATGGCTCAGTGGTTAAGAGCACCGACTGTTCTTCCAAAGATCCAGAGTTCAATTTCCAGCAATCATGTGATGGCCCCCAAACATCTGTAATGGGACCTTATACCCTCTTCTGTTATGTCTAAAGAAAGCAACAGTGTATTCACATACATAAAATAAATAAATCTGAAAAAAAAAACTTCAAACTCGATCAGGCTGTATGATCAGCTATGTTTCAAGTGTTAGGTCTCTGAATGAAGCTCTATTTCAAATAGATGTCACTGTTAACTGAATTGGGATGTACAGTGAAATATAAGAAATCACCGGCCATACCCTGTCCTAATCATCTGGAAAAGACTGCTCAGAGAACAAATATTTCAGCAGCTACTGGGAAGGCAGGATCAAGTCAATTCTGCTAAACTCAAATTAAGTACAGAACATCACTTTTAAAACTGCAAATTGGTATCTTTAATGTAACTTCCTACTTAGAGTAGCTTTCTTTACACAGGAGTACAAACCAGCTTCAGTGCCGTGGGTGCCAACCCAGGGCTTTTACACATGCTAAAGCAGGTACATTACCACTGAGGCACACCTCTAGCCCCTCAGAAGACATTATCTCTGTGTTGAATGACATGAACATGGAGGAAATTATTTTGGAGAAGACAGTCTCTTCCAGGTAAGAGATGTCTGAAGATGGTGCCACTAATCCAAGATTTCTACAAATTGCTTGGTTTTACATCCCATGTGGAAAGACATCGACAGTGATTGTGTCACTGAGACTCTCATCCACAAGCAATGAATCTACAGATGTCTTCCAGGTGCATCTGCATCATCAGTTAGCACAGTGCTAACTGTCACTAAAGATTCCAGCCCAATAGTCACGGAATACTCTTCTCCAAAGATGGTTGTTGCATTTATTCTTGGGAAAACACATGAATCTACTTAGGAGAAAGAACCCCCAATAAGGGTCCCAGATTTTATGAGTTAACCATTCCATTTCCCAGCCCTGCAGTTTCACACCTCTGAGAGCTCTCTCAGCATCAACAAAATGCCAAAGATTTGATGGGGAAATGGTGTTAAGTCTCATGTTGTTTCAGGAATTTCCCAATATGCATTAAATTAACTTTGGGGCCATGTGAGGCTGGATGGTAGGAAATCACTCCATTGGACACAGATGGCAGCTAACGTTCCCAGCAGCTGTCACACACACAAAATCAGATTGGGATTAGCACTAACCTTCAGAGTGGTCACACCCCAATGGGATGGTTTCTCTGTAATATACACCAAGCTTAGCATAATGTCCCTGAAGCCACATGACCTTGAAGGTCTTGGAAACACTCCATCAAAGAAATCTGAACTTGGGCAGAAATTACAAAGTACCAGGTCCACAGTTAGCAGGAATTTATCTGCTTTTGTGTCAAAGGGCTTTGCATTCACCCAACTTTGGTCTGAGTGAGATATCTATAGGCAGGCTGCTTTCTCAGGCTGTGTCACCTACCTTCAGATCCTGTGCTTACCGAGCACCTGCTGGAACCCAAAGTCCACCTGCACTAAATGCCCAGGTCACTTGTGTCACGGTGAACTCTTACACCCATGCCTGGACAGTCTCTGCATCCAACTGTAAAACGCAGATCCAACTGTACCTTTTGTCATTAGGTTTATATTTCCTTCATGGGGGGAGGGTACCATTTTTCAATTTCTGAGATCCTGATATTTTCACAACTGCGAGCTCATGCCCTGGTAGGAAGACCAAAGACTCTGTCCTTGACCAGTTGTATTTTTTAGAAATAACCATGGGTGGTTCTGAGTCAAAAATGATGATTTAGGAAAAGAATCAAGTTGGGTGATCTGAATTTACGGCAAGATGAGGTGTGACTTTTAATTAGTGAGGTAGATTTTGTTTTATGGCTTATGCACATGGTCTTAAGGCAGTTCTGAGAGCTTTCATTCCAATAATGCCAATATTGTAGCAATTTGGATGCTAAGAATGTTGACTTAAGCAGTCAGTTTTATTACCTGTCATTATAGCTTGTATGAGACCCCTGCAGGCAAAGTTCTAGAAGGAAATCCCTTCCTTCAACTCAAAAGACTTACCCTTTGAGGATGCACTGTCCTCTAAGATTCTCAAGACTGGTCAAGAGTAAAGGGCTCTTCTGCTTGCTTTTCCACCTTTGTAAGAACCTGCCAACTGGTTTCCTACCATTATCTTCATTCATTTTCCCAGAGATCATGGTTTATTTTGTAAGAAGGCTAAAACCTCAGCCAGTGGAGTAAAATGAAGTTTCTTTCTCTCCCACCCCATTCTACAGTCAGCGTCCCAAAGCAGCTTCCACGGACTCCGGAATTTGGGAGATCTGAGCTCCTCAGTCTCTCTACTCCTACCCCACCACACTCCTGTGCTCTCCCGCCATCTTGTATTTAACAATAGCTGCTCAGCACCCGCTAACACAGGCATAAGACAGTCAATGAGGTAAAGAGAGGAGATGCTGATCTTTCTTTTTTTGAAGCACTCAGCCTTGCTCTAGCTGCACTCGAACTGCTTCTATGATTCTGTTTGAATTCTTCTGACCAGTATGTAGCTGCAAGCAGCCTAGGGAGCATGGCTTACTACCCAAGCAGGCATCCAGGTAAGGCACAAGATTGTGTTATTAAAGTAAAAAGGAAGGAGAGGACATTGGGGGAAACAAGCAGACTACAGCAGACAAAATCTTTAGGAATTTTTCCCCCAGTGTGATCGATGGCTTCAGCTATGTTTCAAGGAATTAAAGAAGGAAGCTGACCACATCTGGGAGAAGAAAAAACAGCCAAAGGACACTAGTTATGATATGACAGGAAAGAGGTGACTGGTCCAGTTGGAGCAAATTTGTGAAACATCTAGGTTTTCACCAGGAAATCCCCAAACTGGCTAGGCTGGATGTCAGGCTCTGTTGAATGCATGCAGTCTATTGGTTCCTACATGGCAAAGGAGAGAACAACCTAGAAAACTGGAGAAGCCTGGGTTGTCTAGGCTTAAGCTAGCCCCTCAGTTCTTCCAGCCAGATTTCCAGTTCTCAAAGACAACCTTTCACTCTCTGGGGCAGGAATCTGTTTCAACATGTTTGATTTTTAACAAATGGCAAGAGACCAGCGAGGTATCACGGCTGTGGACAAGAACAGTGGAAGAGCATGTAGGGTTACTAGAAAACCCATTGGAGAGAATCATTAAACTCTCTGTGGTACTTTCTTGGCAAAAGCTGGAGAATTAGCACTGTCATTATGCTACAAAGGGAGGAGAGTGTTTAATAAGTTTAAAGAAATTTAGCATCTGGCCGATCGCCACACCATGCGGATTGATGTCTCTGACTCAGGAAATACCATTTGATCATGAGGAGCAACTGCTCTCTCCTCCAGCATCAGTCAGTGCCTAACACTTAGGAGGCCAGCCCTCTTGTTACTAAGAGTCTCCAAGTCCGTGTGACCAGGAACCCAGAACATTAAGCTGAGAACAGTCTTTCACATGCATACATGTTGATTATCACTAGTGCATGTGTTTTATGTTGGCCTTACAAGAAGATGTGAATCCTAGAAAACTTGAAATTGTGGAAGACATATCTTGATCATATTTCTGAACCAAATATTTATATTTTAAAAAGGACCAACCAGATACAGAGAATAAATGTTGAAATGCCTGCATTTAGGGAAATTTCAAACCAAAAGGATGATGGGAGAGTTAAAAACAGTGAAGAGCATAATCATGCATCAGATTTTCACCATTCTTTCTTCTCTTCCTCCTCTGACCTGCCTCATCCCTCTGCTCCCTCCTCTCCCTTTTCCCCTCCTCCCCACCTCCTTCATTTTCTTCTCCTCCTGCTCTGAGACAAGGTCTCTGCATGTAGCCTCCAGCTACATAGCCTTGCTGTCTTCCAACTGGCAATCTTCTTGCCTCAGTCTTCTGAATATTTGGATGACAGACATGCCATGTGCCACCACACTCCATTTGGTATCACATTTAACACAATCAAAGCAGGCACTCTGGCTGCAGAAAACAGCAAGATGGAGTGACATCGCATGTTAGGAAAGATGATCGAGCAGCTCAGAGAAACCCAAGATTACAAATTCTGAACACTGGTGTAATGTCACCTTAGGGTCTGTAATCTCAGATTTGGAGGCTGAAGCAAGAGGATTGTGAGTAGGAGCCCAGCCTACACTACATAGAAAGTGCTTGTCAAGGTGGTGGTAGTAGTAGTAGTAGTAGTAGTAGTAGTAGTAGTAGTAGTAGTGGTAGCAGTAGTAGTAGTAATCTCAGCAGCAGCAGCAGCAGCAGTAATATAAGGGCCATGGGTAAGGCTGAGTAGTAAATTCCTGGCCTATATGGCCAAAGTCCTGAGTTAAATTCCAAGAGAAAACACAGATACTAGTAGAAGGGTATGTGTGGGTGTGGGTGTGTGTGTGGGTGTGGGTGTGTGTGTGGGTGTGGGTGTGGGTGTGTGTGAATGTGGGTGTGGGTGTGGGTGTGGGTGTGAAAGAGAGACAGAGAGAGAGAGAGAGAGAGAGAGAGCACCTAGGTCATATCAATCAAATAATTAAATTAACCCAATTCTTAAAGCTATACATGAGATGCTGGAGAGATGGCCTTGGGGTATAACTGATACTCAGAACTCCCATAAAGAGCTACAAGGTAAAACTCTGTGGAGGTGGAGGTGGGAAAGGAGAGTCCCCAGGAGCCACAAGGCAGCACAGAGCACTCAGCAAAGTGACAGACAAAAAGACTCTACCCAAGAAACAAAGTGGATCCTCAGGCTTCATGAGCACCTCTCCTGCCCATGCTGGGACATTGGCTGGCTTGGTTTTGTATATGTTTTGTGTATGCAGTCACAGGAACTTAGAAAAATTCAAAAGGTCCTATCATGCCCAGAGCACATTTCTCCTCAGATGTTCACTGCCTCTGGCTCTGACAGTCATTCTGTGCCCTCTTCCTTGTTGGTTCCTGGACCTTTCAGGTAGACATATGATATAGCTGCCCTCTTTAGAGTTAAGCCCTCTACCATCTCCTATTTTCCATAGCCTGGCCACTTGTGGGTCTCTGTCTACTGCAAAAAGCAGTTTCTCTGAGAAAAGGTAGGAGATATACTAATCTATTAGCACAAAGATAAGGACTTAAGAGGTAATTGGGGTGGATTTGATCAAAACACACTACATGCATATGTGAAATCCCAATTTAAAATATGAAGCGCATATCATGTACATATATAAGTAAAGTCATTGCCTGTAATAACTGTTTTCAGTTATTTGTATCAGGTGTATATTTTTGGTTTTGGGAAAGCAACTATTTATTGCATTGTAGTTTTTCTTTGAGTTTTATTCATAAACAATTCCCTGAAGAAACTGTAACTTCTCAAGGATTTTGAATAAACATATTTTAATTTAATGATTTAAAATTAGAAATGAAGAAGATACTTTCCAATTCACTCTAAGAAGTCATTATTACTCTGACACCAAAATTAGACAAATATCATAAGAATAAAAATACAAAAATCCTCAACAAAACAATTGGCAAACCAAGTCTAACAACATGAAAATAGTTAGATATCTTTATCAGGAGCTGTTGATCCTGGAATTGCCAAGATCGATCTGAAAAATAAAAATTGATGTGAAACATTGCATTAATGCAATGAAACACAAATCCAAATCTCAACAGATTCAGAAAAAAATCCTTTTTAAGAATCTAACATCTTTTGTTGTGTTTGAGTTGCCAAACAACTTAGGAATAGATGGAAACTGTCAGCGGATGAAAACTATCTATGTAAAACAACAGCTAACATCATGCTGGCAGCTTTCCCTCTAAAATCAGAGCAAAACCCAGAATTCCCTGTTCACCATTTCTATTCCACACAGACTACAAGCATTTCTAATCAGGCAATTATGTAAGACAATGAAATCAAGTGCATCAGAGTGTTGTATAGCAGTTTCCTCTGAATTGAATCCCTCCCTCGGGGGGGGGGGGGGGGAGGAGCAGAGGCTCCTGAGACCCTGAAGCTAAACAAAAATGTCACATGTCTGGGAGAGTGAAAATTTGCAAGATTCTCAAAGGCCCCTTCCCAGATTTGTTGGGGAGGAGACTCTGGCCAGTGAGCTGAGAGAGGCGATTCTCCATCCTATAGAGCTGTATGCGACTTGGGAAGAGAGCTCCAGGCTTGTAGCTTTTGTGAGTCATCCCGTGTTGGAGTGGGCTGTATAGTGATGCAGCATTGGAGGCGTCCCTTCTGTGAAGAATGCCTCATCCAAACTCTTGTTAGTAACCCTAATAAAAACTCACCACCAGTTCACCAAGTTGGGCTTTGGTTCAATTGTTACTTCAGTCTGCTGTGGGGTCACAGTCTGAGGTGAGTAACATCTGTGTGGTTCAACTCCTCAGGAAAAGTCTCTCACACAACACTAGTTCTGAAGGAGCTGAATTACCTTCATCTGCTGATGTAAATTAGCTTGGTGGCATAGTTTTGTGATGGAACACCCCTACAAAACTATTCAAAGCGATGACTACAGAAAGAGCTCTCAAAATGCAAGGTCATTATATAAAACTGCAGTTCTGCAAAGTAATTTCTAGAAAGAAAATTAAAGGGTAAATCCATTGAAAACAGTATCAAAAAATAAGATGTTTCAGACCATATTTAACAACAACAACAAAAATTCAAAAGTTACATTGTGTGAACTATAAAACTACTTTTCAGTGTTAAAGGGTAAATAAATAGAAAGACATCTGGGTTTGTGCATTAGAGACTTTAGGTTGTTAGGATGACAATACTCAAACACAGACTCAATGAATTCTAACTAATATTCTCCTATTTTTAGCTGTCAACTTGACACAGCCTAGAGTAACTTGAGAAGAGTCACCACTGAAGGATTGCCCAGATCTGATAGGCTTGTGGCAGATTGCCTTGATTCTTGATGTATGAGGGATGGGTCCACTGTGAGCAGTACCATCCCTAGACAGTTATATAAGCAAGCTATATAGTTATATAAGAAAGCTAGCTAAGCATGAGAGCTAGGGAGCAAACCAGTAAGTATTGTCCCTCCATGGTTTCTGTGTCAAGCTCCTGCTTGAGATTCTTCCCTGACTTCCCTTGAGAATGGATTGTGACCTGGAAATGTAATCCAAATAAACCCTTTCCTCCCCTAGGTTGCATTAGGTCAGTAGCACAGCAGCAGAAAGGAAACAAAGTCAGATACTTACATAGAAATTGGTCAGTTGATCCCAAATTTAACACTAAAGCTCAATAGATCTAGAATACCTAGAACAATTTTGAAACATACAGGTAAAAATGTAGGAATCATTTCCAAATTTAAATCAAAGCAAGAGCAATGACATCTATACAGAGTGATGGAGAAAAAGAGGATCCATGAACAAACCCACTTCTGGGATTTCGATGGGCTTTCAACATGACTGCCAAAGCCATTCAGCTGGGAAGGAATAGTCTTTTCCACAGAGGGAACTAACAGGTAACCAGATGCAAAAAAATCCAGCAAAGCCTTTTCTCATACGTTAAATGTAGCTGACTAAATATCTAAATGTAAGAGCTGAAACTATAAAACTCATTGAAGAAACTGCTATGGTCTGGTGGTGTTGCTCAGATTCACATGTTGGAAACCCAATTCCCAAAACAGCAGGTGGAGGCATAAGTCCTAAAGACACACTTGGGTCAAACATGGATTGGTGTTGGCTATGAGAGTGGCCACAGTAGTGGGTAGGCTCTTGTGTCTGTCTGCTGTGTAAAGAGGTAAGGATTGCCCCTGTTTGCTCTCCTGAATTCTGCCATGTGAGGTTACAGAAACACTGGCACCTTAGTCTTGACATTACTAGCATACATAACTATGGGAAAACAAATGTCTCTTCCTTGTAAATTATCCAGTCCATATTACAGCCTAACAAAATGGGGTAAGACACCAGTCATAAATCTTCATGATGATTCACATGGCAAAGATTTCTTCCATGTGACATCAAAGGCAAAAGCAATAAATAAAAAAAAATAGATGAATGGAGATTCATCAAAATTAAGAATTCAAAAATCCTAGGCAGGAACTTCATTGCTTCAAAGAACACAATTAAGAAACTGAGATATGACCTGTAGAATGGGAGCCACTTGGAAATTCCATAACTGGTAAGTAAGTACCTCAGACTAGAACATGAAAGAACTCTCACAACTTGTTGAACACAATCAACCAACCAACCAACATATCTAGACATTTCTCAAGAATGCATAAAATGGCCAATAAACACATGAAACTATGCTTAACAGTATTATTTATGAGGGAAATGGAAACCAAATTCACGAGGAACCACACTCACTGAGATGACTATCATCAAACGGTCAGATAAATGTAGATATTTAAAGATAATTTGGTGGGCACATCACATCCATTTAGCAAAACAACAGCAATCGATTCTCTACTGGGGCCTTTGACCTCCCCAGACATTAGCTTTTCAGCAGGTTGATAGTACCAAGCAAGAACACTTTTCTGTGGGACATACCTCAGATCTAATCAGGAAGCAATTGATTATAGATTGGTGTTGTAGCAAGAATCCTCTTGTTAGTGTGGTCAGTAGTGACTGCAGAGACTCCCACCTGGCCAAAGTGCTGAGAGTAAGTGGTCAGTCATAAATGGGACACTGTATCATCCCCTCTAAGACTTGGGGGCCATTTTGGAAGAGGAAGCAGAAAGACTATATAAACTGTAGGAAGAAGGAACCAGTGTGGAATGCTGAGTTCTAGGTTGGACATGGCTGTCACGAACTCATGACAGCTGTGACAATCTGTTCAAGACTGGGCCCATCAGCACCCTACTCTAGAGGGGCAGGACTCATGGGGCTCTATGCCTCCCTGAGGGTTTATCTGCAGTTGACAGTTGATGGGGAAGGGAGAAATATTTCCTTCAGTGGTATAGCCCTTGGTAAGTTGCTAGGCTCCTATGAATAACACCACATCCAGGTTTCTCTCTCTCTCTCTCTCTCTCTCTCTCTCTCTCTCCTTCTCTCAGGCACTCATGTGCACACATACATTCACATCAAAAGAATTTAAAAGGAAGCTAATTGGGAAGAGGAAGAGGATTAACAGGAGTGGGAGGAAGACAGTGAGGATAAGGGAGTTGATTATATATGTGTATGCATAAAAAAACACCATAATGAAACCCATTATTATGTATAATTACTATATGCTAGTAAAAAAACACTAAAACAAAAAATGATCAGATAACAAAGTATGGGTGAGACTGTGGAGAAAGTGGATCTCTCATAAACTTTGATTTGAGAGCTAAATGCAGCACCATTTTTGTAAACACTCCCTCAAAACATAAACAAAGAGAAGATCTCCTCCTGAGATTTAGCAAAGGAAGATGAAGATGTGAGCACACAAAAGCTTCTCTACGGAAACTCATGGAAAACTTACCCATAATATTCAAAAGGAATAGACAACCCAAATGCTCATCAAATTGTGAATTTAAAAACAGTGGGATACTATTTAACTCCTAAAATAATGTCACACCCATCCATGCTATGACATGAATAAACCTTATCACGCAACTGAAAAGAACAAGTCACAAAGAACCATGACAAACATCATTGCACTCTATGGGATGCCCAGAACAGACAAGTCGACAGAGGGAGGAAACAGCCATTGCCTTGGGATGGTAAGAAGAAACGAGAGGGTAGGAGCTGAGTGGTGTGGGGTTATTTGGGGTTGCTTAAAATGTTCTAAAACTGATTGTGGAGGTTGCTAGACAAGTCTGACAGACTGAGAGCCAGTGGCTTCCTCCACTTCATAGGTAAATTTATGTTCTATATATTATATGCCAACAAAAGCCTCCTAACCTAATAAAGCGGCATCATCAGAAGACTACAACAAATATCAAAATAAGTTCCCATTAAATCAGAGCGACATTGTCGCAGGCTGATTCCACTACTGTCCAAGATTGTGTGTATTCATGTTCAGGTAAATCAGTGAACTAAGAAGATAAATAAAGATCTAGGTATTGAAGAAGGAAAGAGAAAATGCTATCAATATTTTCTTTATTAGTGTATATATTCTGGCATTTCAGACATGTATAGGAAGCACTTTGACCACATTCACCCACATTTATCCCATCTTCCCACAGTCCCCTTCTATTCTCTAGCAGGTTCCTATTTTCATGTGTGTTTCTTAGGATTCTACATGTGAAGAAAAACAGATGTCAGGTATCTTTTCCAGTCTTATTTTTTTAACATAGTCTGGGGTGAGGGGGTTGTTTGCTTGTTCGCTTGGTTGGTTGGTTTGGTTTGGTTTTCGGTTTTTTGATACAGGGTTACTTTGCATAGTCCCAGCTGTCCTGGAACTCACTCTGTAAACCAGGCTAGGCTCAAACTCAGAGACCACTGCCTCTGCCCCTGGAGTGCTATGATTAAAGGTGCGCATCACCAATGCCCAGCTTATCCTAGGTATGTTAAATGGCAATATCTATGTAGCAAATTTAAGAAAATTCACTAAGATCTATTAAAACAATACAAAGGGATTCAGAAAAATAAGTAGATACAATATATCACCAGGGAATAATTTTTCTAATACACCAATATTAATCTGCTAGAAAATGTCTTAGAGGGAAAATCCACTTTACAATAAATTTAAGCGCTAGCAATTAACTAAAAACTTAATGTGGAAATCCTTATATTCATGAAACTATGAACGATAAAAAAAACTCAGAAGAGTAAAGTAAATCAAGAGAAAGGCCTTTGTTGAGTAAAAATCTTCATCTTGTAAAGATTTGAGCTCCACCCAAATCAACAAACAAATTCAAGTAACTCAAATCTGAACCACCAGGGAAGTTTCTAGACTATAACAAGCTAATTCTGAAGTTCCTGGGGAGAGAGAGAGAAATGTGAGTGAGTAACCAAGAAAAATGTTGACAAAACAGAATGATGGAGACGGCCTGCTGTCCATGTGTTGCTCAAATGTTCACACCTTGTTCGGATCATTTAGAAGAATGAATTCATGCATTCTTTGCATCCTATAATACACTCTACTTGCTTGCTAACCTGACTAGTCATATGTCAGACAGAAACTAGAGTCGTTTGAATGGAGGAATCCTCAACTGAAAAAGAAAATTCTTCCATATGATCCAAGACATTTTCTTAATTAATAATTGATGAGATAGAGTCTTGCCCATTGCGGGTCCATCCTGGGTGATGCCATCCCTGGGTTCTAGGTTCTATAAGAAAGCAGGCTAAGCAAGCCATGGGGAGCAAGCTAGTTAGCAGCACCCTTCCACGGCCTCTGCATCATCTCCTGCCTCCAGGTTCTTGCCCTGTTTGAGTTCCTGTCCTGACTTCCTTAGATGATAGAGCATGATGTGAAATTGTAAGCCAAATAAACCCTTTCTTCCCCAACTTGCTTTTAGTCCTAGTGTTTCATCACAGCAGTAGAAACCCTAACTAGGACAGAAGTTGGTACAGAATAGTGGGGTATTGCTTTGACAGACATAACGTTGACAGGATTGTGGAAAGACTTTAAAACTTTGGTCTAGAAAAGCCATTGAGTGTTGAGAGCTCCATGAGCTACTCTATAGAAATTTGGAAGATAAGAATGTTGAGAGCAATGCAGAAGATGGAGTCCTGGCTTGTGAAGTTTCAGAGGGAAGCAAAGACTCTACAGGGCTTTTTGTGTGAAGAATTTATGGTGTCTGGTCAGCTAGAGTTGAAAAATCAGCTTTAATTGACAAGAGACCAGAACCACTAAAGTAAAACCTTTGTTTTGCTGAGACAAGGGATGCTAGTCAGCTGGGGCTGAAGAATCAACTGTGATTAACAAAGAGACCAGCGTCATTGAAGTGAAATCTTCTGGGAAGTGTTTCTTCAGGGTCAACATACAGAAGCTGTGTTCCTCAAGTGGCCAAGTTTGTACTTCATGCTGACAGCCAAACTTGGTGGGGTAAAAGCCACTCAGGCGATACTGGCTTTTATGGCCTGAGGGGTCATGGAGAGCAGCTGAGGCTGTCGCTGTATGGCAGGGCTGGAGTTCCTGAAGAAAGCCCAGGAGAGGCTATTGGTGAAAGTGCAGCCTAGGTGTAGCAAGGGACCCCAACAGTTTTTGAAGCTTTTCAGGAAAATTACTACAAGGTTTCCCTACAAGTTGCAGTCCCACTGAAATCAAAGCAGAAGTCTTCTGAAGGTAGCATACAACCACCACACCTAAGTGGTGTAAGTCAGTAACCACACATACGACAGCCACCACAGCTTGTGCTGGTCATAACTGGAATCTGATTGCTGTTCAGAGCTGCAGAAATCCTTATTAACTAGAAACTTCTGAAAGAGAGTCCCAACCCACTGTCCTGTCTTATTACCCCCAGGCCAGAAGGTGGTAGGCCTTCAGGCCACTTCCCCTTGGAAGGCTGAGCCTTCATTTGATTTGAAACATGTTCAGAGAGAGCTTAAGAGGAAACTGGAGCCCATGCCCTATGTGAAAATGGCCTTTTCATACACATTTACCAGAAGCTTTGGGTAAATAAATGGGAACTATTTCCAAAGCACCCTGTGCAGACCTCTAGCATGTTCACATTTGTCTGCAATTATTTTAATTATTTGTTTACATGTCCCAGCTTAATGCTTGTCAAACAGTAGACACTCCATAAATATTTATTGAAGAGATAAAAATGAGAGAGAGAAATTCCCATCATTACGAGACAAGACCATTATCTGCTATTGCACTGACAGGCGCTTTGAAGATTAGCTTTTGTTTAAAATTACATGTGGCCAGTCAAGATCCAGCAAACATTACCATTGGGGGGACTGACCCTTCCAGGTCATCCCTCTGCAATAGACAAACTCTCCAAGTCTCGGCCCCTTTGACATACAGAGATTTCCTCACTCAGACACACACATCTTCCTTTCACACAATCACTCTGAGTTCAAAGCAGACTATGATCCAGGCAGTAGCAGTGTCATCTCTCATCTCTTTCTTTTGGCTGTTTCAACTCGAAATACACAGGGTAATGTCTTGAGTCCCCCTCATCTGCTTATGCTCTCATTTCCCTAGCTAGGCTCCCAATAGCCCAGTACTATGAAAATTAGCTTTGGGTCCTATTGTTTCCCACTCTGTAGTCATGGTCTTTTCCTCCCAGCATCTGTGTTTCCTATACCGCTTGCCACCAAATGCAATCTTGACCATTCAAGGGGCTTCTTCCATTAACCTGTCTCAGGCCACTGGTTTTTTATAGAAGTGAATATGTGCCTTCCGAGTTAAAAATCATGCTGATTTCCTATTAAGATGCCTTTTCAATAACAAAGGCAGAGAGCTTATGCTACTATTTGTCAACATGGGAAGGTGATAAGATACAACGAGTCACTGCTGCCTGATGGGAAAGTAGAGCTGCACCTGGAAGGTCCCACTCACAGGTCATGTGATATTCACTTGAGATCTTGGGGGCTAAACAAAAAGGAAAGATTATAGTTTGATACTGGTACATTTGTGCATCATTGATAAGGGGTCAACTCTGCTGGTTAGGTTTTTTGTCAACCTGGCACAAACTAGAGTCATCTAAGAAGAGGGAACCTTAGTTGAGAAAATAAAAAGACCTCCATTAGATTGGCCTGTAAGCAAGTCTTCGGGGCATTTTCTTGTTTATTGATTGATGTGTGAGGGCCCAGAGTACTGAGGACAGTGCCACCCCTGAGCAGGTGCTCCTGAGTTGTATAAGAAAGCAGGCTGAACAAGTCATGGGGAGCAAGCCAGTAAGCAGCATTCTCCTGCCTCCAGGTTCCTGCCTTGAAGCCCAGTGACAAAGAACGGTGGTTTCTAAGGGTGAACTAAATAAACTCTTTTCTTCCTGTCTTTGTTTATAACTATGATTAAACAAAAAAACCACCAGGAGCAAACAGCAATCAAGGAGGGAAGTTTATTTCATCTCATATGTTATAGTTCACCATAGAGGGAAGTCATGGTAGAAACTAGAGGCAAGAACATGGAATCAGGAACTAGAAAAGAAATCGTGGAGAAATGCTACTTACTGCCTTGTTTCCCATGGCTTACTCAGCTAGCTTTATTTTACAACCCTAGATCACATCCCCAGGGGTTATAGCAGTGCTCCGGGCCCTCCCTTATCAATCATTAGCCAAGACCCCAATGACTTGCTTCAGCCATCTCCTCTACCTAATTTCAGAACACCTCCATTGCCCTCCAAAGAAATCTACTACCATTCACTGCCAATTCCTCATCAGATCCCACCCACCTCAGCTGAAGAGCAACTGCTAGCCTATCTCCCACCTCTGAAGATTTGCCTGTGTTCCACCTTGCAAATCGTCAGAGTCAAATATGTGGTCTTTCCATCCTACCTATTTTTATTTAGCATACAATTTTCAAGGTCACAGGTGAATAATACTCCATTGTGTGAAGTATCACAAATCACTTGCTCATTTAGGTGATGGACGTCAGGTTGTAACTGCTTCTTGACGTCATAAATAATGCCACCGGGACCTTCATTATCAGGGAGCTGTCTACTTTGAATACTCTTTACCATGTCCCAGGGGCAAAGTTGCTTATTCACATGTAATTCATATCTAAATTTTGACAAAACTGTATGATCTCTTGTCTAAAAGTTATTAATTAAAAAAAAATCAATCTGGGGTCTTGTGTTTTATTTCATTTTGTTTTGTGGGTTAGTTCCTTTGGCGTTAGGGTTTTGTTGTCGTTGTTTTTTGGAGGGGGTTTACTCAAGTTAAAAACCAAAAACACTTTCCCACTCCAAGGTCATGAAAATTTCCTTGTGTTTTCCTTTCCTAAAAGCTTTGCTGGTTGGTCTTCCACATTTAAACCCATAGCCCATCTGGAGCTGGTTTTGTGTTTGGTGTGAGAGAGGAGCCAGGGAGGTTTTCTTTTCCGTCCATCTACCCATGGACCCACATAGAGCCCGAAACGTCATCTTTCCCTCACTGTTTATTTCTAATTACCAGTCTTCTAATTCCTATTGACTTTGTATTCAACCTAGAGTACAGGTGCTTTTTCAAACGGCCACACTGAGCCAGACCTTCACGCCCTTCGTGCACGGGACATGTGTTTCATATTTGTGTTTGTTTGTTTTAACTAAACATAGGGATGCAGGTGACACAAGGGTCATCTCATCACCAAAATTCCCACTCTATTATAGGTAGCGACTCAGGAAAATTGCATCCCTGGGGCTGCCTATGAATCTGTAAGGCAGCTCAACACAACAGTCTCCTCTCCCTGAAGGAGGGGGCCTTGTGACTGTGGTCAGTGTCCTAAGGTCTGTGAGTTCCTTGACCTTGAGGTTCCTATGTTTCCTGAGCCTCCCTACAGAAGGACATTTCAATTCTGAAGAAATAATGATACCACACAATTTAAAAAAAATAAACAAACAAAAAGAGTAAGGACCAGTAAGTTGGCACACACAGAGATAAGCAGCCATGTTTATACACTGTAAATGATAGAGTAGATCGTTACCAATGTAATAGACTCATTTGGGCAAGATGTTCCAAACAACTTGGAAAATGTGTGTCCTCTTTATCCCCATTCTGCACTAAGGAAGGCATGCAAAGGAAAAAAGCCACAGATGTTCATTAAACACAGCTGACATGAGCAGAAAATTATGACGAACCAAAGCATTAAAAAGCAAAGAACTTCACAAATACTATAGTGTCCATGTGCTGGAACAGCATGCAGCTGCCCAGACTTCTTATGTTAAAGTTCATATGTCAATGTGAGAAGATGCTTGTAGTACAGAATCAATTTTGTAAAAGTAAATTTTATAAAAGTATCATGATTCCCACCTACGTTAATGGGATGTGTGTGTCCATAGCCTATAGAATTATAGATATGTAAAGTGCTCAGAAGACTGTGAACTAAGCATAAATAGTTGCTATACATAGAAGAAGGTGTTGTGAATTGTTCTTCTAATTTTTCTGTAAAAAGTACAAACAGGCCTCTTGATTGTCTCAGCCTCTTCCCAGGGTAATTCACCACGATTCGTACAAGTTTTTTGATCACCTTGGGCAAATTAATGAGAGCCTTGCCTCAAAAGAAAAATACTTTGGTTTTTTTTTTTTAAAGAGTTAGGGATATAACTCAGACAGGTAGAGAACTAGCATAGCATATACAAGATCCTAGACTCAATCCGCAGCAACATAAAAAAGGAAGAAAAGAAAAAAATCACAATAAAAAAGAATAATAAAATATATAATAACACATGCAATCGAATATAACTATAAGAGAACACACACAATTAGACAGAACCTTAATTCTGGTCAGACACTGTGTCTGTGACCACTGCCTTGGCCCTGCAGGCCATGTGGTTTCAGTTGGTATCAGAGTGGTGCACTGTACAAACAGGCCGCAGGCTGGAATGTGTTCGGCACAGATGAAATTTCCCTGGGCAGCCATCTGCCTCTCTCTCCCTCCCCTAAGCAAATATTGACTGTGAGGGAGAGTGCAGCCTCCTCCAGCTACCTAATGAGTTGTGCTGTTGTGACAGCAGCCATGGCCAGACTGCTGCTGCCCCAACATCTGTATGGTCCGGAAGCAGCTTTCCAGGATGTGAGGAGTAGCTGTAAGTCCTCAGGAAAGTCGGACTCAAACTCCAAACTAAACACTTGAGCTTGTGGTTTGGAGCATTTACAATAACAGCCCGACCAGTGTGCGCACCTGGGATCTGATGTGTCTAACCATTCTGACTTGGGGAAAGACTGGGGCTGATCCCTACAAAGGGGAGAAAAATCCCAGAGCTGCCAGTGGGCGGTAGCTGGGAGTAAAGTAAAAATGGCAAAGGACACAAAATGGTCATCATGGGATATAAAGGGTCCTTGATCTTGAATATGGCTCATTTCCAAGATCATGGCTCTCTCTGCCCACAGTCCCAAGAGGTCTTAGGGAAGCACCAGTGAGAACTCACATAACTAGTTTGTATATGGTCAAACCAATAAATCTGTCTATAAGAACACTGGGGGAAGTAGGTATAGTGAATTTCTCAGCTGTATGCATCTCACCTCTCGCCCATACCTTTGTGGGATAGCCCCTGCCATCTCTCAGTCAAGCCTAGGAAGACATTTGTTTTGGGGTCCATGACTTCACAAAAAAACAGAAAAAAAAAACCTATCTTACCATATTGTCTGTTTCTGGAAAGGATTCACACAAACCTCAATTCTAGCTATTGTATGTCTTTAAGTCATAAAATTAAAACTACACCATATGTGAGCTGAAAGACATCGAAGGAGCAGTTATGCCCACTACACAACACGGGGCAAAAATCGGTGTTTAAAGAACACACAAGCTCCTGTGGGTTACCTAGGAGTTAGTGGAGATCCAACCCTGGAATCTGCCTTCTTGTTTCCTGCTGGTTCTCCAGAGCCATGTTACTCACAGGCTGGTTATGCCCAGAGGACTGGCAAGGCCTGGGAGCTGTGAGAAAGGCCTACATTTTCCTCGGCTTCACTCTAGACTCTCTTAATGTGAAGCAAGTTTTAGCCCAGAGTGTACATTTGTTTGGCAAGTGCTTCTTTGAGGCAGTGGCCCTCTTGAGGGGGCTTCAATTCTTATTCCCCAGAGTGTGGGTAAACCCAGATTGCTGGGATCCAACTGGGAGTTTCTGACACACTTGTCTGCATTGTGTCAAAGATTATGCCTTTGGATCATACCTCTACATGCAGTTATCTGAATTGTGTGACTTCTTAAAATTCAAAGGTTGAGCCTTGTCAAGACGCTGGCAGTACAAGATGCTGACATCATCATCTTTGGGAGGTGGTTCTGTCATGAAGGTTCCATGGTCATGATCGCTTTATAAAAGAGTCTGGAGGAAGCTCATTTGCTTTGTGAGATTTGGGGATGTAGAAGGTACTATTATCCAAGAGGATAGATCCTCTCAAAATGAACACTGAACTTGGCAGAGCCTTGATTGTGGAGTTTAAAATGGCTAGAAGCAAGAGGTCTGCAGAATTTAGAAGTCCTTGTGAGTATGTGGTCTGGATGATCATCTCTCAGTTCCTGTTCTGCAGGGTGGTCTGAAGACGTCTTTGTCAATGCCAATGATTGAGGACCCCACCTGGGATCCTCCATGATGGTCACTTCTGAGTGGCCCTACCCCATCTAGGCATGGTCTGTCCTGCAAAGTTTTATTGTTCAAGGATCCCAAGCATAAGAGACTAAGGACAACGCATTAACTCATTCATGCCTGTAGCGAAATAACGAAGACAAAGGTGGAAAATGAAGGCAGAAATGTTGAGCTTCCATCTGCTTTAGAGGTACCTGGGGGCCCAGGTGAAGTGCCACTAAAAAGGATATTTCCTTTACTTATAAATTAAAGCATCCCAAGGCATTGTGTTACTGTAGCAGGAAAGGACTAAGAAAGCAGGTGATACTGATGGGGTTGATCCAGAAACTACTCTTGAAGAACCAGTAGATTCTCTCTGACATACTATAGATAGACCAGGAAAGGGAATGTGATTGACTGACCAAGCAGCCTGGACCTCTCAGAAGGTAACCTACTGGGGGCTTCTCAGGTAGACCAGGCTAGACAAATGTGGTTTTAAAAAACAAATCAAAACCAGACTTCAGGAGTACTCTCTGGTCTTCCTAGTTCTACTGTCCAATCACTGTCTAGTGGGTGAGTCCTTGGTATATCTGGCTGCAGAACAGCCACTTGTGTGATGTGGCCTCCATCAGAAAAATGTCTCCAACATAAACTAACCATTGAACGCTTCTCTTCCTGGCCCCTTTGATCCTCTGTGTAAGCTGAGGAAGTGAGTGGGTCACAAACTGCTGACACCTTTTACCAATGAGCAAACCCACTGCAGAGAAAGTGAAAGGCATCCAGCTAATTGCTGACAAAGCAGGCTGAAAGTCCACCCCTCACCTCTTTCTTCATTAGTTTTCCCTGCCATAATTCATTTGCCCTTTGGGGTTCCATGCAGAGGAGAATAAATACGGTGTTTCTGACCAGATGCCAGATGGTCAGGTACATTGCTATTGCAGATAAGTGGGAAGGAACATTACACACATTTCACTCACAAAGAAGAGACACATGCACACACAGCTACACCCGCAGTGCTAAAGGCATATTGAACTCAGCATCGGTGCTAGAAGGATCAAAGACTCTCAGACACAGGCCATCCTGAACGAGAGAAAAGTCTGGTACTAATTTAACTCTATCTTGCCATTCATAAAAGTGTTAGGCAGCGCCAAAATGTTCACATGCTGTGCTCAAAAAACAAAAAAACAAAAAAACAATGCAGTTATGAGTGGTATTTTAGTGCCTTCGGAGCATCTAAAACTTAGTGGGTGTATGAAAAATGAAAAATAAAATGTTTCTTTGAAAAGTGTAATGAGAAATGAGCCTTCCCAGACAAGTCCATAAAGTCGCACTTCAGCCATAAGATACATAATGTACCATTTACCCTGGATCATATTTTTGAGAGGAGATAGCATTCAGATGCTTAATTCTGAAAATGTAGCATGTGTCCTTCAGCATTTTGTTTCACACTGTTCTAATTGCTTAGTTATTTGTCTGTCTTCTCTTGAAAGTAAGAAAGTAGGAATTACATCTGTCTTATTCGTTATTGTACCCCTGGAGCAATGCCTGGTACACAACGATATTTAATGAGCAAATAAATCAATGTCAACCTCTCAGTCTGGAATGTTCTTCCCTGTTCCTGCTTTGAATGGCTAATTCCTACTCTGAATTGCAATCAAGTCTCTCTCTACCCTCTACCTATGAAAGGTGCCCAGTGATGTCACCATCATGCTGTGTCCACAGTCATAGTGATGGCCACATGGAATCCCAATGCCTTCTCATTTATCGCAAGCATCCTTGTACAAGACAGTGGTCACATGCTCAGAGCTACAAATTATCTTCTTTTGTCAATGACGAACATTTAAGACAGACCAAGATGAACGAGTGAAGGCAGTGTGCAAAAAATCTGTAGGAAGACAACTCCAACAATAGATTGTTAACACCCTCAGAGAAGAATGCTATAAACATGTGTCCTTTATTAGCTATGAAGAGGAAAGCAAGATACATAAAAAGAGTTGTATCCAAAGACCAGTGAGAGTTCCCAGGAACAAAATTTACAATAATAGGAAGTATCAACTCAATAGAAAAGACAGATAAACTCTATGGCCATCTCCCCAAAAAAGACAACTGAGAAAAGATAAGAAAATTATCAGAGTGGTCCAAGATTCAGATGGAGAGAATGGAGAAAAGAGGTGAATGCCAACATCAAGATCAGTAAAATCCTGCAACGCTGAACTGGATGTTGGAAGCATCCAAAAGGAAAAGGTACATCCAGAGAAATCAGACTGTCATCCAGGCAAATAGTGCAAGAATTTCAGAACACAAATGACCACAGGAAGGTGCTACAAGCTTTCAGAGAAAGACGAGTAAATTGCATTCCATGGATCAGGGTGAGAACAGCTTTTGAAATTCTGAACATTACTGGAAAAAAATATACTGGAACAAGATTCTGAAAATTCCCAATGTAATGTGTTCCACCTTAGAGCTCCAAGCCTGACAAATTAATCACCAGGAAAAGCTGTAACATAGAACTTTTCATACTTGAAATGTTCTGCAAATTTTACCTCACGTGAAATTCCTTAACTGAATGACTCCAGCAACACAAAGACACATGAGGGAGATGTGGTTCTGTAAGGAAAGGGAGGAGAAAGAATACAGGGGAGTGGGGGGATGAGGCCCAGCTCCTGAGTGGCTTGGAAAGAGGTGCCAGTTGGGCAGACCTGAGAAGCTGTCTATTCCATGCACTCTGCTGTTTCATCTCAGCCTAAATAACTCCTGGAAGATGTGCTTTCACTGCAAACACATCTGAGGAACAGAGAGTCTGACCAATTAGTAAGGAAAGGAGAATTCTAGTATTTACAGCAAAGATGGGGGAGGGAGGAATATTATATCTAAGAAAAAATGGAACAGATGAATCACTCCTGTGCTTAGTCTGATTGCAAAGGAATCATTAGTCATATTTTTCCACCTGCAGACATCTCTGGAGCACAAAAGTTGAAAGAAAGAAGCAGGAAAGACCCTTACATGGGATCATCCAAAAGCTGAAGTTATTACAGACACAGTCAGGTCTAGAAAGTCTAATGGCCTTTGAACTTTGTCCCCTGAGACATGTCACACTGTGGTGAAGTCAGAGTAACAGAGAGGACTCACTCTGGAAGGGAGGCCTAGGCAGTAAGCAGAGATTAGGTGAGGAAGGGCACTGAAGTCCACAAAGCTCAGAACTCCAATCCCTACGTGATGCACATAATGGTGCACAAAGCATAGCAGAGGTGCCTCAGGGAAGCGTCAAGGGACATTGGTCCTTACAGAGATCAGCAGCTGTGGCCCTCCTCCTTGTGAGAGCTTCCTTCAGCAGTCATGTGACCAGAGAGCTTGGAACCAAAGCTGACAGGATGGCTGCTCCTTTTGTGTTTCTGGCTTTTAAGGACCATAGAGGGAAGAGGTGTTTCCCAACTAAAGTCACACGCAGTACATCTATAGAATGCTTGTTTATCTATGGTCGTCCCATGTGTCAACTGTAGTTATTATTTGAATGCAGATAAAGCTTTAAGTATCTAAACGTATGGCATGACCATCAAGATGAAAATAGCATGTTCCATGACAGTCACCCTCTGAAAGTGTCTCCAAGATTCTTGCCTTCTGGCAGCACATCTTTGTATGTCCCCTCTTTCTGTGCAGAAAAAGGCTGATCCATGCATGTGACCAAGAGAAGTACTGCAGAAAAAAGGGGAGTGAGGCTTTGAAGCTTTGCCAGCATAAGCACTGAGATCTCTTCCTTGCTTTCCAGGAGAAACCTCCGTTATGAGCTGAAGCAGCTCAAGGCATAGCGTGAAGACACCCTCCTTGGGTGCTGAGGCCTCCTGCTGATACCCACATGAGTGTACCATTTTGGAATTAGATCTTTCTGTCCATCAAGCCATCAGATGACTACGTCCCTCCCTGACATCATGACTACAGTCTTACAACAGACATTTAACAAGAAATAGCTACATAAAACACTGAATTCTTGACTCACGGTGGCTGCGTAAGATAACGAATGGACATCACTGTTTCAGTTAGGGAATATAATGGAAATACTTCCTTTGCAGAGAAAATAAAAATAACCTAATTCTGTTCAATTCGATTTGAGGATGAACACACTAAGGTTAAAAATCTATTGTCTCATTAAACAGGAAGATCAGCAAGCATTAGAATAAAAGACTCAATCCAGACACAGGCTCGTCTTTAATGTAATTAGGAAGGGGGAAAGAACTGGTAGGGGCATCTTCCTTGTAGTTTTGTTATTTAATCTTGTATCTCGGAGCATCTAAAATAATTTCAAGAACCAGAAATCAGATGTACCTAGTACTTGAGATGCCAGTGGTGCTCAGGGGATGGAACCAGAAGTTAAGTGTTTCTTGGCCCTGTTTTAAACCCCTATGGATGTCTAACACATGACCTCAGAATGATGGAGCTCAATCTCCTGTCAATATTCCCCGGGTCGGACTAAAACCATAAATAGTTCTACTATGAACCAGAACATTGGAGGGCAAGCAAGGCAGCTACAGAAAACTCAATATAGACTTTTATTTATACGTACAAACCTGAATATATTTTAATGTGTTTTTCTTAAGTGTCACACTTGTTCATCTGAGGTTTGAAAATTTAACTTAGTAACATACTCTGATAATCAAAGCCAAGCAGCTGTCCTAACCTCCACATCCAGAGCAATTCTGGACCAAGCTAAAAATAAAGCCTTGGGCCTGAGTCACTTCTAAGTCATAATAATTAAATACCAAGGAGCAGAAGCTTGGGAAGGGTGAGGTCTGGTTTCATTCCACATGTGCATTCTTCTCCGAGTATCAAAGTCACAGCGTTTGTTCGTGAGAAGCACAGCGGCTGTGTGCCAATCCGGGCATTTGCTCCAACCTACAGAGAGTCAACCTAAAGCACCTGAAGCGCTCAGAGCTGATTTTCCAGAGCAGCCTAACGTCTTAATGACTGTAAACTGACTCTAATCTCTCTGAGCATATGTGCAATCACAGTGTCATGCCAGCCCAGTGCTGTCCCATCAGACAGCCTTTTTATTGCCTTTCACCACTAGGGTAAAAGCTCTGAGGTATTTCCCTCAGAACAGCTTTGCCCTCCAGCAACCTCACATTGCTGGCTTAGCATCCACTTCAAAGGTTCACAAGGCAACTTGGTCTCTTCCTTGATTGACTAATTTTAGAGCAAAAATGAGCAGAGCGGTTTTGTTTGTTTGTTTTGTTTTGTTGGCATCCTCTGATGGACTTATTCACCCATTTTGAATCATCATCAATTTCACAATTTGATGTGAGTATTTCTCCTGTGTTTAGAGAGATAACAGAAGACATTCATCATAACTAAATGCAAGGGCAGAGGTCATGAATTCAGGTCATAAATAAGGGGGTGTGGTGGTTTGAACAAGGTGGCCCCCATAGTCTTATTTATTCAAATAGCCATCAGGGAGTGGAACTCTTTGATGGAACTAGAAGGATTAGGGGGTGTGGCCTTGTTGGAGGAAGAGTGTCATGGCGGGTGGGTTTGGGGTTTTAAAAGCCAATGCCATCCACAGCCTCTCTCTCTGTTTCTCTGTGTGTGTGTCTCTCTCTCTCTCCCGATCAGAATTCAGCTTTAGGAACTGCTCCAATACCATGCATGCCACCATGATCCCACCATGATGACAATGGATTCAACCCGAGGAACTGTAAGCCAGCCCCAATTAAATGCTTTCTGTTTTAAGAGTTGCCCTGACCATGGAGCCTTCTCCTTACAGCAACAGGACAGTGACTAAGACAGAGGGTCAGAAGAATAAGAATAAGAAGAAAGAGCAACCTGCTGAAGCCAAGGCGAGGAAATGCAAGAGACACAGCACAGTGCTAGAGCACGCCCAGTGGGATCAGAGATCACAGTGGGCAAGGCACTAACCTTGTGTCTCCAGTCTCCCAGCCTTCCCTTTAGTTTTGTTTTTTTTGTTTTTGTTTTTGTTTCTTGATTTTTGGGGTTTTTTTGCACAGAAAAAGCCTTTATAATTGGCAATACTGTAAGTCACCATTAAATCCTACAATTTTGGGTCCACCTGGTCTTCACAGAAGGTATCTCCAATGCCACACATAGAGAAACCTATGTTTTGGGTGCCTTCCTCCCTCAGCCCACAAGTTTGAATGGGAGCTCAACTCCTGTCAGGCCAACGAATGAGCCCAAACATGGTTCTTCAGACAATCACACATGTGTCCAGCCCCAATCTTAAGAAAGGGGGGGGGGGGAGAATAACACATTCAAGTGTTTGAGGAGCTAAATGAAACTTAAATAGGTTTCCCTCTGTATTAGAAACCCTGTAACCTATTATATGTAAATGTTCTTCATGCCCTATATAAGGCACCAGAAAGTGCCATATTCCTGTCCTTTGTCTCAGGGAAGCACGAGGTGCCCTTCTATCATGTGTTCATACATCCATGTAGACCAATGAAATGTCCTCTTGCTGTGGCCTTCTCTAGTTGGCAAGGTGCATGTCCATTCTTTACACTGGGGACTTTAGGAAGACAGAAGCCCAGGAGCTTTGGTCCTCCTGTCTTTAATCAGCTCAATTCACTGAGATTGGGTTCAGCTGGCAGAAGCAAAGAGGAAGGAGGAGGATGCTTACAGCCCTGAAAGACCAGCTGGTGCAGTTACTCCTCTCTGCAGAGGGAGGAGTGTGCAACTTCTTCAAGCTCCTGAGTCTATAGGAGGCCAGAGCTCAGAGGGGACATGTGGGAGGGACAGGTGGGCTCTAGCTGGGTCTGGGTCCTGTGCTTCTTAGGATTCAAAAGTAAGGAAGATACTCAGTGGTTCTAGAGGACTTTTACTATTCCATGCCACTGCAGGCCTGATAGCCAAAGCCATTTTTGCACAGCTGTATAAACCATGCACTGGGACACCACAAGAGAATCAGTAGTGAATGGTACTGGTATGCATCCCTGAGTAGAAGGGGTGGCTTTTCCACTTCACACAGAGGCCACATGGACTAGCAGTAGCCTTGCAGGTTCTTGCCCATCTCCCATCTCTGGCTTTTCTTTCAGTCCACAGGCTATGGGCTTTCAATGGAAGTAACTAAAAGAGAAAAGAGGAGAAACAGAATCTCTACGCTACGTCCATCTCTGCACCCAGTATCTCATTCTCCAGAGAACAGCACTCAAAGTTGTGATTACACACTCTCACATCCAAATCTGGGGCACACACTGCCGCCACGGTCTTTCTGAGTCTGAGAGCATGCCTTACATAAGCAGTGTCTCTGATAGATGCTGCACAGCAGGCAGCAGAGGCATTCTCTGTTCTCACTCAAGAGAAGGTAGGCAAGGAGACTGAGAAGGGTCCACGTGGGTAAAGCTGAAGGATTGTGATTCCACGGCAGAGAGTCAGCAGCAGGATTCGGTGGACAGATATCTCCCCGAAAACTGTTGTGTGTCAGGAAGGCATCGCTCTCCATTGTTCCGAGGCACACACAGCCCCTGTTCATCCAAGGATCCCATGGCGGATGCCACATCCTGTTTTAACAGCAGCAAGACCTCTGGTCTTTGACCCATGCAAATCTCAATTAGCTGAAATTACTCAACTGTATCCAGGCTCTGTCTTCCTTCAAACACCTAATTGTGTGAAAGCTGCATTCCTGGGAGCCACAGCCCCCCACTTCCACGATCTGACCTTCCTATCCCCAGCCTCTCCAACGCTCTCTGTAGAGTTTGTTTCTTCTTTTAATGAACTGTGCCAATCATTAAGGAAATCCCACTGCAGCCTGATTACTCTCAGTGAACCTTCACTCATTAGCCAGTGAGCCAAGCAAATGTCCTCGTTTATAGCTGCTTCTAGCTCAAAAGTCCAGCCAGGCACTACAGCCTCCCATCAGCCTCTCCATCTACCCTGCTGAGAAAACAGTCAGGCAAGAGCTCAGGAAATATAAAGGGATGTTAATTTGGTACCAAGTAGCAGTGAGTAAACCTGCAATGTGATTATTACACGTTGCTTTCCTCAGTCGGGGTCTCTAGTCCCCAGCCTCTGTGGATATGTAATTAGGGAGTCACAATCCAGAGAGGCATTTGGGTTCCAAATGGTGGCCTCTTTGAGAGACACACTCTCTTTTTGCTGATTTGATTATATATCCATTTTCAATCACAGCTATGTCAGCTTGGGCAAGAGGTTAAGCAAGATTTGAAAACTACCTGGGATTTCATTACTGTGATTCACTTGGCCTAAAAGGACATCCTTCTTGAAATTGTGCAAAGTGACCTCGAGGATGACAGCATCAAGGCAAAGATCCGGGATGTCACTGGTATCTATCCTGGAGGAAGCAGGACTTTTAGACCTTGGCTAAGAGCATCTTCCAGAAAGAGTCCACTCTGAAGCAATGCAGGCTAGATAAGAGCCAGACATCTCACTCAACCTTTCTGGGAAAAATATTTTAAATTTTTAATTATCTTCACAGCAAACAAACAAAAAGAAATGAGTTGGGTATAGTGGCACATGCCCTTAGACCCAGCACTGCAGAGGCAGAGGCAAGCAGATTTCTGAGTTCTGGGCCAACCTGGCCTATAGAGTGAGTTTCAGGACAGCTAGGGCTACATAGTGAGACCCTGTCTTTAAGAAGGGGGAAAAGGGTTATAAAGAATATGCATTCTTGTTATGTCACACACACCCCACTGTGTGTGTGTGTGTGTGTGTGTGTGTCCAAATTCCATTTTTTTTTCCACTGTTGTTCCTATTCTCTGGTTAAATGCTATATAACTAAGAAACCTGAGAGTAATCAGTCTCAGGTTTGGATTCTGAGATTTAAGAGACAGAACCTTGTCCAGTCTATCACTGTATTACTTTTCCTGTGCGTATGACCAAATACCTAATAAGAGGCAACCTTTGAATGAAAGGTTTATTCCACCTTATAGTTTGAGCATATAGTCCATCGTGAAGGAAGAGGTGTGGTAGTTTCGAGGCTCCGAGGTGGCGGAAGTGTGCAACTGGGAGTCCTTACCTCAAATCTTACATGGGCAGGATGCAGAACACAGACAGGAAGTGAGGCCAAGGCTGTAAAAGCTCAGGCCCCACCTCCAGTGCACCACTTCCTCCGTAAGGCTCCGCCTCCTAACTGTTCTACAGCACCCATTAGCGGGGGCCGTCGGGTCAACTCTCTCCTTCCAGACATTTGCCCAATTGACTTACTACTGAAGAGGAAGCTGGAGTTAAAGACTCCCTAGAAGGCTGAGAGGGGAATAAAGGCACTGAGAAGGGTTCTGTGGCTATTGGCTGTGCTACGCGTTGTGCATGGGTCCAGGAAACCCAGGATGGTGGAGTGGTAAATTTCTAGGGAAATGTGACGCTGAGAGGCGCCCTCTCCTGCAGTTCAACCCTTAGCACCAATCAGTTCAGAAAATGACCTACCTCCAGAAGACAGCAGGAGCCTACAGAATAGCGGGGGAGAGAGAAGCTGAGCACCAGAGCTGGGAGGCGTTTCTGCGTGGAGCATCATTGGTTCCTTGATACTCTGGGCTTTTCAAGTTTTCAGACCTGCTTCTAGGATACTACAGAATAGCATCATCACCTACCTCCGGACTCTGTTAAAAATGCAGTCTCAGGCCCATACCCAGGCTCCTCAGAACCCACACGGTGAAAGTATGAGTCTTCTGCACGTGGGAGCCTAGGAAACACTAGTGAAACCAGAGAACACAACATCCCCAGACCACTGGTAAAAATAAATGCTCTAGAAAGGTCGAAATGATGGGAAAGCATGCCTGGATGATGGGGGGTAAAGAGTAAGGAGAGAGGAAAGGGCCAAAATATAGAATCCAGATACAAAGTGATGCTCCCTTTCATTTTCCAGCTTGGTAAAAGAGGACCACCCACCCAGATTCACATACCTTCACCTAAGATTCCTGGTCAAAATCCTACAGAAACGGCTAGACCTGGCTCACTTCCCCCATGGATGCCTCACAAGTCCCCTGTAAGACAAGTCTCCCTGACACAGCTGACTTCCCTAACCTCACAGGTTCACACGAGGATCTCCTGAGGCTGCCTGTGAACACGGCAGGCTAAAACACCTGTGTTCGTCTCTCCCTGGAAATTTCATTTAATGGGAGAAAATGATATTTAAAGCTAGAAACCAACAGGAACAAAATGAAAAATAATGCTCCAGCATGAAAAAAAAAAAAAAAGAAGAAGTCTATATATTATGAAGATTGAAAGTAAAACTCAGAAGCAGGGTAAGTAAGTTGAGAAGCACATAGAAACAGAGTGTTTCAGAGACCAACACTAACTGGAAAAGTCTGGGGCCACCCCCCAAAACCTTAGAAGGATTCGGGGAAGGAACCAGGGAGGGCAGAGAAGAAGTTCAGCTGGAAATTCCAAGCTGTATGCTCAGTGATTAGACCAAAGGACTCCTCCCCCGATTTCATGCAGAGAGCAAAGATACAAACTCCAAACCCTGTGTGACAACACAAAACATACAAGAAAACTTGTCTCCAGCACACCACAGAAAACTTTCACCTCCTAAGGAACTCTGCCATCCGGTCAAATCCTGTATTGGAGAAGCTGGTCTGTGTTTAGCAGGGGCTAACCAAGATGTCTAGTTGCTACACCTACTTCTCTGTGATGTGGTTCTGGGCATTCCTCTCACAGGTTAGAAGCTACGTGAGGATCTTAGTGTTAGGAGTTTGTGGTCACATCACTACCAAAATCCTGGATTTTCCCTCCTTTTGATCAACTCTGTGGACTGGGGAATCAGACAAGGCATGTTGAGGTCCTAGTTACACCATCAGGGGATGTTGGGAAGTCCCTTCACCCCTCTGCATCTCAATCTCCTTATCTGTGAAATGGGAGCATCCTGATACTAACTTTATATGGCCATAATCAGGACTTGCACATAAAGTATTTTAAAATAATTTTCAAATCCTACTTCAATAGAAAGAAACGCTTATTATCAAGAATTGAGCAAACTGATTCTCAGGTGTGGTGATAACACTTCCATAACCACAGCCCTCAGAAGTGAGTTCAAGGCCAGCCTGGGTGGACTACATGATTTCTCTTTCTCCCCGCCTCCTCCCTCTTACACACACACACACACACACACACACACACACACACACACACACTTCAACAAGCCTAGTACAGTAGAGCACACCTAAAATCTCAGCACTCAGAAGGCTGAGGCAGGTAGTTGAGATTGAGAGCTCAAGACTAGCCAGGGCTAAGCAGGAAGATGTCAGCCAGGCAGTGGTGGCGCACGCCTTTAATCCCAGCACTCGGGAGGCAGAGGCAGGCAGATTTCTGAGTTCGAGGCCAGCCTGGTCTACAGAGTGAGTTCCAGGACAGCCAGGGCTACACAGAGAAACCCTGTCTCGAAAAACAAACAAACAAAAAACAACAAACCAGGAAGATGTCTTTAAAAATAATAATTCAATAATCACTACACCCAGGCATGGCCCTGTGCACACCTTGTCCAGGCAGCTGTCCCTATCAGGCCTTGTTGCTGTACTCCTCTGATAATCTCTCATGGAATCAGACCTACCTTTTCATTTTTTCCCAGCCCACAGGATTTACCTTCATGGAGTGGATCTAACCTCTATGGCTCAAAGGTGTCTAAGGCAGCATAGGACACATCCCTACTGGGCCATAAAACAATGCCCTCAGGCACTACTACATCCTGCCCTCTACTGGAAACAGTTTCAAGGGGAGAGAGGGACAGAGAGCCAGTGCCACCAAGCAAGGGGGACAAGCAGAGCTCTAGATTCAGTAACATGCAGCTCTTCAGGCTTCTATGGGAAGAGGATCCAGAAGCCACCTCCAGCAAAGGGCAATACTACCCACAATGCTCAGCTATAGCTCATTACATTCCCAAAACACTCTCCTCACCATCTGGGCAGATGAGAAGCTAAAGCCAGAAAGATTCAGGTGACTTGTTCAAGCCCAGTAAGGGGTAAAGCAGACACCAAAAACAAAGGCTTGGTGCACACCTCCAACCTTTTGATACTGTTTCCTCTGGCTTTCATAGAGCTAGGCTTTCATAGTGTATAGAAATGCAGCCGGGCTTCTGTTCAGTTGTGCAGCGACTGAGAGAGGAGTGAGGCTTCTGCTTAGCTGGGGAAGCTTTGCCTAGTGACAAAGGATACTGGAGGAAGTGTACTGTGTGCAGGGGACCTAGGCATTTGTCCCTGGAGGGTAGTTAAAGGCTGAAAGACACCTGCCCGGCTAGAATAGCAGGAGTTTGAATTCCTCTAAACATATCAAGGTGGACTCAGTCACCTCCCGCCATATGGAGTTCATTACCCTGGGAGCCTGCATGAGCTGAGTATTACTAGGTTAAAGAGGGCTCTGAATGATGTTATGGTCAATTGATCCAAATTGGATTATTAACAAGGAAGCTCGGCGATTAGAGCTTTGCCCTTTGTGCTTGGGGATGATGCTCTGAGAAGGAACACTGGTGACTAAGCCTCAGATGCCTTGATAGGAGGTGATCCAGGGTGGAGTTTTCTGGACTCTTGTGCAGATACTTTTTGTGGGTTTGATAAACAGTCCCCCAGTGAAAGACTAAAAACATCTTGGCACTGTGACAGGTCTAATGTCAACAAGCTCATCCAAATCCTGTAACTGGTTTCCTTACATTCTTAATTTTTGAGTCTAACAGGCTTTGGACTTGATTCATTTTTGACACTGTAATTTTTTTTTAAAGACCAACATAAAAATATTGGTTCAGCATGTCTCATTTTACAGGAAATTATAGTAACCCTGTTGCCTTCTGGTCAGATCCTATGGATGTCCTTGACTTTGGCGAGGATAGTTTAAGGTTTCTAGAAATGACCTAATATAAACTTCTTTGCCCTAGGGAAGTTCTCCTGTGTTCTTTTTTGTTTTGCTTTGCTTTTTAGACAAAGAACAATGGGAAAGAAAAAATGTGGAGGGGGCATTATTCTAAAGTTTTTAAGAATTGAAGCAATAGAAAAAATTAGAAGTAAACAAACATTTTAAGATTTAAAAGCAAGAAAATAAACAGTGACAGTTCCAAGAAAGGAATTCACTCACCTTGGCCCTTGGAGAATAGATAAGAACAGAAGATAAGAGTTTCAGAAAAGAGTGGGTGTGGTGGAGAACACCTGCAATCCCAGAGGCTGAGGGAGGAGGATTGCAAGTTCAAGGGCAGTCTGCATTGTGTACTAAGATCCCAGGCAGCCTGGACTACTGATTTTTATTATTATTATTATTATTATTATTATTATTATTATTATTATTATTCTAGAAAAGAAAAAAAACTGAACAAATTACTAGAAGGCAGTAAAGTAACAAATACTTTAGCAAGGAAAAAGTTCAAAACTTTAACTTAGGGTGACTACTTCCCAGGAACAAGACTATGACCCAGAAAGAAATCCAAAAGGAACTGTGAGAGAATTAAAGCGAAGGGCCCTAGAAGCTGTGGTGCCTCTGAGTAGCCTCCAGGAGCTTGTCTCTAAACTACAAAGCATGTGGGGATCACACACAGGAATCACCTCACTCCCTGTCCCTCACCTTCTGCCTACCATCTTGTACATTCTTGGTCCCTCATTATCTCTCTGTTAAGTATGTCTGACACACACCACACAGGCTCCCTGGATGGCCACAATCTAATATAAACAGTGGCGGGGAAGGCCGCCGTGATGGCCACAGTTCCAATCACCAAGAGCTCTCCTACTCTGTGATAGCCGTATCACCAGTTGTTGAACTGGGAGTCAAGCCTCTCCGGGTTAATCCCTCCCTTGACAGGAGGTTCATTTCCCAAGTAAAAGCTGTACTTTTTGCTTCTCCTCCTTCAGACTTCCAGCTCATTAGAGCAGTCAGCAGTGCATTGGGTGTATAATAACAGATCATTAGACCTATCAGCAGGCTCTAGTCACTGACTAGCTAGCCCATCAAGGGGTAGAGGGTTGTGCTTCTGGGAACTCACAGACCCAGAGATGGTCAGTAGCATGCTAAGGTCAGCTAGGCAGAATGAAAGATGGATGGGACTCTGAATCACAGAGATGGTGTTAGGATTCAACGATCTTCCTACCTTCCTTCATACTGGAGAGGAGCCAAGAAGCAGAATCATAGCCCCCAGGGAGGAAGAGGGAAAGGGCTCTGCAAAATGATTCTGACTTCTCAAAGAGAAGAGGAGGAAACCTCTTGACTGTGGGCAGCAGTGCTTTGTACTGCCTGTTCTGTCCTGTAGCTCAGCCATAGAGGAAGGAAATTGGAGAATGCGCCCTTACTATTCCCAAGGCTCCGTTTCCCTGACTCCTCCTGGTCAGAAAGCTGCCACTGTCTTCTTCCAGGGCACAGCCTTACTCTTACTTCTGCTTAGAACTGCAGCCTCTGCTTTCCCAGTTGCCCCCTCCCTCTCAGCCTTTGTGTTACCAGTTTCTCAAGGTGCACTTTGTCCCTTCAGCTCTGATCTCCTGTGCTGGCTCCTGACACTAAACTATAAACACTTGCTGTCTGAGAACCAGCCCGATCCACCCTCCCGCCACCTTGCGCACGGTCTTCTCCAGGCTGAACATTGTTCCCAATTCCCTGCACACTCCCAGGACCTCTGTGCCTCCAGGAGACTGGGCACTGCACATTGCAGAGAGCTAATAAACACTTGTAATGCAACAATCCCAAATTGAGGTGCAATGAACAAGGGGAAATTATACACAAGACCCAAAGACTTGTCCAAGTGGTGACTTGAGATGGCTTGAGATTCTGAAGCTATTCTGCAAAAAGTATGCAAAAGCGTCATTAATGGTTTTATGTGGATTGCATATTAAAATATGCTGGAAAGCATCTTAAGTGTAATTTTACTGGTACCCTCCTAGCTTTTAATCCAGCTGCTATAAAATTTTTAATGTGTAGTCCACATTAAGTCCCTACTTGACCCCCCTGCTCTAGACTGAGTGGCCTCCCTCATGCCCTGAGAGCAATGACCTGACGTTTCCCAGAGTGGAAGGAATTTGCCTCCTAACAACGTCAAGGCCCTGTATCAGTTGGCACCCTGCCATCCAGTCCAATTCATCCTTCAAAGTCCAGATTGAACCCATTACCCACTAAACCGGTGTGACCCACAGCAGTCCAAATTAATCTTTCTTGCATCTGAAATTTCCACAAAATGTATCTCTTGCTTTATTAGTCTTTACCCTGTAAATTGTAATTATTTCCATTCATCCGTCCCTGTGGTGCACCACAAGACCTTCACAGGCAGAGACATTCCTGATTCTTAGTTTTAGTGTTGAATAAAGATACTTGCTCCATCAAACAGACCCAGGCTGAGGAACGGACTCCTGACTTCTAGGTATGGATGTGGACTAAATCACTTAATCTCTACCTTGATTTCCACCAGGTATAGTGAGGATGATAATAATGCCTGCCGTGAGGCTGAATTGAAGCAACATAATATGAGGGTACTTAGCACAGTGCCTGCCATGGGAAATGGTGAAGGTTGTCGTGGTCTATGATCTTACCGCTTGTATGAATTGGAGTCCTCTGAAGAAACAAAATCAGTAAGAAAACACACACACACATACTGAGAGAGAGACAGAGACAGACACACACACACAGAGACAGAGAGAGAGAGAGAGAGAGAGAGAGAGAGAGAGAGAGAGAGAGAGA
>JADRCH010000257.1:1097009-1112709 GCA_019843965.1 Rhynchomys soricoides
AGAGAGAGAGAGAGAGAGAGAGAGAGAGAGAGAGAGAGAGAGAGAGAATGAGGGGACAAGAGTGTCTAAAGGGCTTGGGAGGAAAGAGGCACTAGACTGGAAGAGTGGGGGCTATACCATGGTCTTAGGTCTGAGTTTCATAGGACAACACGCTAGAGAAAGCAACAGAGATTTTTGAGAGCACATCCCTTACTCTCTGGGAAACCTCAAGTCATGGCTCTGGAGCACTTCATATGAGTCCATGAGGCCCGTCCACATAATGGAGAGCATTCAGCTTCCTTACAAGTCAACTGATTATATCATTATCTAAATGATGCATTTAAATGACCTCACAGATACATCTAGACTGCCATTGGCCACACTGAGTGCCAAAGCTTGGTGGAGGTTGCACATAAAGTTCACAGTCTCATGCATACAGGATGTACTGTTTCTTTAAGACATTAGTGAGGGATCTTCCCCAACCCCTTGCATCTCACATCTTTAAATCAGTGATTATGTTGATTAACTTTTTCAGTCATTAGACAGCCTATGCAGTGGACTAGTCAACAAATGCTGCATTTTCTTACAGCCTGAGATACTCTCTGCTCGAAGTAATGGAAACAAAGAGTGAAGAGGGCAGAGTTCATCCTGGTCAAAGCAGGAAAAGGATGGATAAAAGGCAAATGGAAGACCTTTTAGGTACTGCTAGGGCCAGGAGGCTTGGAACACACTTAACAACCCTCTGCTCTGTGGGAAGATGTGCTACGGCCACCTCAGGAGACCAGAAAGGCTGACACTTCTCCTAGTGTGTGCTGCTTCTCAGTGTCTAATGCTGATGCTGCAAATTCCTTCAGCCATGTAAGGAAACCGGAGCTTGCCCTTCCCTGCCCCTGAAGTGTACAAATACACCTAGGCACAGAACATTGGCTCCTCTCTGTTGATCCTCCATTAGCAACTCCCAGAGCCAAGGATTCCTACAGAGGAAATGAATACAAAAGACACCAGCCCCCAAGACAAGCAAGCTTCTTCCTAAGACAAAGCCAAGGAGTTGCAGGTTCCTGCTGGGCACAAAGAGGGAGGCTTCATCGAAAACCTTGGTAAGCCCCATCCATCTCCCTGCTCCCCATCATTCCTTCAGGGCAGGAGCTGAAGACTGAATCTTCGAGGCACTTATTGATCCAAAGCAAAGAAGCATCAGTCTGTACACCGGAGTGAACGCTGCCACCTGGGGAAAGGGCAATGCTTTACAGGATTGCTCCTTGGAGTTGGAGGATGTGGTCAGGGTAGCAGGCTGAGAAGAATTAGCCTCTTTATTGATCTCAAGTGAGGGCAGCCAAGGTCAAAGCTCTTTGCCTTTTTCTAACATTTATTTCAGAAAACATGAGTGATGTAACATGAAGAAAAACTCCCACAATCAAGCAAAGTTCAAAGATATCACAGATAGGTTGCCCTGCCTCTTTATAGGCACATAAAAACATCACCATAGCACAGGAGCCGTGTAAAATACAGGTGTGGAGAGGGTTTAGGATGGCCAAAGAGTCCAACTTTCTACACTTTCAATCGGGTTTCAGAGGAGACTAAAGCCCTTCCACAGATTCAAATTCCCAACGTTTATAGTTCACATAGACAATGCTCGGAAAATTACTGTAGGCCATGTAACCAGAACAAGGGAGTAAACAAAGAAAGAAAGTGTAGATAAAGAAAGCAGGGGGCTGAACTCAGAAGAGAAGGGCCTCTCTGGGGTGATGGGAAAGACTGACCTCAAGCTGACCACTGTGCCTTCAGTGAGAGATCAGAAGCATCGTCGAGAGATTGCGTAAGGAACATGAAATTGCCACAATCATGCAATACCTCAAGAGTAAGGTTAGAATAGTTTCAAAGTTAGAAAGTACAATAAATTTTTTTACAGATTATAGAAAAACACAAGGGTTAATTCCAAAGACAATTCCTAGAGAGAAACAGAACATTCGTCTACCCCAAATTTAGAGGTGTGTGTGTGTGTGTGTGTGTGTGTGTGTGTGTGTGTTTAGCATGTGCGTGTGCTCCTGCATGCACACACATGCACATGTGCTAAGAAGGGTTTTGCAAGGGTGGCTGCATCCTTCAACCATTCTTAAACCCATGTCTTCTGATGTCACAAAGGCCATGGGTAGAATGGACCAAATACCTCTTGGTCTTGGGATCTAGTTATATGATTTATTTTGGCCAATGGGATGTTATTAGAAGCACTAAGTGGACCATCATTTTAGTATCTCAGGAGTCTCCATGAAGAAGGACCAGGGACCAAGCTTGCTGAGGATGAGCCCAATGTAGAGCCAAGCCAGGTTCCCCATCACGATCAGCCCAGCATAGAAGGGCAGAAAGAGAGCTTGGAAACCCTGGAACTGAGAGAGAGATCCACTTTTCATTAACACCACTGAATGCTGGTGTTTTCTGTTAGGTGGCATTTATGACCATAGGTAAATCTTACAATGAAGCTGGAGCTGGGATGGTATAGTTGCTAGAGGAGATGAATTGAAGAAAGAATGCTAAAATCCTTTTCTGTAAAATAGAAACACTACAGTTGATATTTCAATAAGAAGGAGGAAAAAAGCTGAGAAAAAAAGGAAAGAAGATATAAAAATTATTTTAAATCTTTAAAAATTTTTAAAGAAGGAAGAAAAGATAGGTGAGTGTATTGTTTAAAGGAGTAAAAACCTGAGTTGGTGGAGAAATAAGTGAAATGTGTTTCACAGATTGGGGGGGAGGAGGTCTCAAGGACTTTAAAATCCTTAAATACTTCTACAGCGTAACACAGTTGAATGATCCCCACACATCCTATCACCCAGATTGTTTATAGGTCTATTAACTGTGAGATTGATAAAGTATTACTGATTTAAAAAAATAAGATTATCTAAGGAAAAAAAACAGAAAATTATATGGTGTGGCCATCCTACAGCCTTATGTCTTATACAGAATGCTAATACCCCTAGCAGTGTTGTAATGAGAAGTTACATCTTACTGTGATATATGTGTGCTCTGGTGCACAGATGTCACAGCACTACAGTGAGATACAGAAATAAAGACTTGAATTAAAAGAAAAAAAAAACTTAAATAACCACTTAACTGATTCAGGTATGTTGAGATAGATAGGTAGGTAGGTAGGTAGATAGATAGATAGATAGATAGATAGATAGATAGATAGATAATGTTAACCAGAATTATCTAATTCATTTAAAAGTGCACAAACCATAATACCCAAAGGAAATTTAGATTTGATGAAAAACATTTAGACAAAAATATCACAGAAAATATTAGACCTATAAATCCATCCATGAAGTCTGGCTTCTGGTTCATAAACTATTTGAAAAAGAGAGCAGGGAAACTGAGAATATTAAAGAATAGGATGGGTGGACTTGTGTTTTTGCAGAAATGGTGTGATCGTCAAGAATATAAAATGTCTTATAGTTGTAACTTTTATAATGAATTATTAAAGTAGAAAGGGATTACTGTTGTTAATTGGCTAGTATTCTGAGCTTGCAGAAACAAGCAGAATTGGAAAAATTAAAAATAAGGACAAAGATAAATGAATAAGAAGTTAGGGAGATGTTCAAGATGTATGGAGAATATGTAAAAGACCAGATGTAAGGATTGTGGGCAGGTATAAGAAAGATGAAAATTTCATGCCAAGGGCATAGAAAACATTTTCAACAAAATCATAGAAGGAAATGTCCCATGATTAAACAGCTGCCAATCCAGATGCAGGAAACCTTTGGAACACCAAATGGACAACTCTTAAAAAGGATTTTCCTTGTACCCTGGCTACATCAACTTGATACAAACTAGAGTCATCAGAGAGCAGGGAACCTCAATAGAGAAAATATCTCCATAAGATCAATCTGCAGGCAAGCTTATAGGACATTTTTAAAATTAGTGATTGATGCTGGATGACCCACCCCATTATGGGTGGTACCACCCTGGGCTGGTGGTCCTGGTCCTATAGAAAATCAAGATGAACAAGCCATAAGGAGCAAGCCAGTAAGCAGCACCCCTGCATGGCCTCTATATCTGCTCCTGACTTGTGGCTCCTTGGCTTCCCACAGTGGACTGTGATTCAGAATATGTAAGCCAATCAACCCTACACTCCTCAAGTTGCTTTCGCTCAGATGTGTCTAAGAACAGTAGAAAAGGAACTAAGACACCTTACCACATTGTGGTTTAATAATTAAATAGAACAAAGAAAGTATGTTAAAAATGGCAAGACAGAAAGACCATGTCACATACAAAGGCAGACCCATCAGAATAACAGAAGATTTCTCAACGAAGACTGTAAAAGCCAGGAGGGCTTGGAATGATGTATTTCAAACTTGAAAGACAACAGCCAACCTAGACTATATTCAGCAAAGCTAGCAACTACAATTACAGGAGAAAATTAATTTTCCATGATTAAATAAAAACTAAAATAATTAACAATCACTAATGTAACTCTACAGACTTGAAGGAGTCCTTCAGACTGAAGAGAAAGACAAAACCATTCATGAGGTCACAGCAAATAACAAGCTATGCTTGAAAAATAGATAAACAAGGAAAGAATAGGGGAATGCCAAGCACTATAAAACCAAAAACTGTGAAGGGAATTAGTGCACATTTTGCAATAATAACTCTGAAAAGATAGATAGATAGATAGATAGACAGACAGACAGACAGATAGATAGATATTCAATTCCCCAATGAAAAGACACTAATAGATTGGATCGAGAAACAAGAATAGTTATCTATTGTTTGTCTCCCATAAATAAACCTCATAAAAGAAACTATCTTAGGGTAAAATTAATTTTAAAAAATTATTCTAGAGAGAAAGACTCACGATAAAATCAGGTGTCTGATATCTGACAGACGAGGCTTCCAAAAAAAAAACTAGTGAGAAGTGATGAAAATGCTACCTCATACTGAAAAGGGGATAATTCGCCAAGATGACATCACAGTTCCAAGCTCAAGCATAAATATGGGTGCACTTTCATAAAACATACTACAAAATGTGTAGAAACAGTTTGTCGCCACAGTGGGAGTGGTGGGTAAGTTCAATATCCTATCTTACCAACTGATAGATCATTGTGGCAAAAATTAACCTGAGAAATATCTGAATTAAATGATAAGCAGATCAAATTCACTTAACAAATATCTAAAAAGTATACATCTAAACTGAGGAATGTATCTTTTCGTAGCCCTTTCAACTTTCTCTAAAACACATTCTATATTAAGAAACATAGGATATCTTAGCAAACATAGAAAAATAAAAGTAATTTCTTCTAGTCTATCTGCTCAAATTGGAATTAGACTACAAATCAAAGCAAGAAAAATCATAGAGCATATATAACCACATGGGAATTAAACACAATTTTAAATTATAAATGAATCATTGAAGAAATCAAGAAAGACATTCTTTTAAATACCTTTAATTGAATAAAAATGAAAATACAATGTACCAAAATCTATGAGATACAATGAAAGCAGCACTAAGAGGAAATTTTATAGTTCTAAGTGTTTGTATTAAGAAATTAGAGAATCTCAAATTAATAACAATATAGCATTCGAAAAATATATGAACTAACAAGACAAAGTCAATAGGTAGGAAAAGTATCGAAACAAATAGTGTAATGAAAATGAGAGAAACAATACAAAGAATCAGTGAAACTGAGGAATGGCTTGTGAAAAAATATAAACAAGATCAGCAAACCCTTAGCCAAACAATCAAAAAGAGAGAGAGCAAAAATAATAAAATTGGAGATGAAAACTGGAGTCTGTATACCCCAAACCACGTATTCCACGAATCTGGAAAGTCTGAAAGAAACATGAATTGACACATGCATGACACTATCAGAATTAAAAATATGAAAGACGTAGTTTAAATGGATCTATGCAAGCAGCAAGATCAAAGCTTTCATTTAAAGATCTGCCTGACAATGTCCAGGTCAAGATAGACTCACAGCTGAGTCCAACAGACCTTCTAACACGGAATCTACATCACTACTGCTCAGTCTAGTCCATAAAGTAGAAAAAGGTATATTACCCAGCTCATCACAAAGCCAGAGTATCATCCTGCCATGTCAGATTAAAAACGACAAAAGAAGAAACCATAGGACAACCTCGCTGATGAATCTAGATGCAAAATTTTTCAACGAAATATGTTCAAACATAGTTTAATAGTACATCAAAGAATATTTACTGTTTTCAAGTATGCTTTATTCAAGAGATGCAAGGATGACCCAATATACACAAATCAATAAATGTAATTCATCATATAAATGGACACAAGACAAACAAAAATGGATTCAAGAAATTATATGAAGACCTCTTGTGGAGTGAATACTTTTGACAATATTCAACATCACCTCCTGATTAAAAAAAAAAAGAAGTCCCACAGAAATTGGGAATATACGGAACATATTTAAGCATTTTCTTGTTGAAAATGACATCCAGGTAGCTCCCACATCTGAGAAAAACATGAGGTATTTATGTTTCTGCGTCTGGCTCATTTCACTTAAGATGGCTTCCTACCCCCCAAAACCAAGTTCCAGCCAACTCACAGCAGTAACAGTACTGCATTCTCTTCACGGCTGCATAATACTCCATTGTATAAACACATTTCTTTGTCCATTTATCTTCTATGGGGATCTAGTCAGATTCTATAACTCAGCTGCTGTGGAAGTGTCACAAAAAGCATAGGTATGCAGAGATCTTCCTGATACACTGACTAGATGCTAGATCCCATGGGTGGTCCAGCCTTGGTTTCCTATAATGGCTGTAAATAATTTGCATTCCCATCCACACTGGGGGTGGTTCCTATTTTCCTATATGTTATTAAGTACTAAGCTCTTTGGGGGTGGGCGTTGTATGTAACTGCCATCCTAACTTAGGAAGTTTGGTCTATACTTCCTTGATGGTTAATAAAATTGAGAATTTCCCAGATGTTTCTGCTTCTTCTTAAAGTACTTCGTTGTGTCCTCTGCCCATTTTGAAAAAATTAGCCTACATTTTTAGCTATTTCATGAGTTCCCCATATAAAACTGAATATCAACCTTCTGTCAGAAGAATAGTTGGCAAATATTTTCTTATGAGTTATATAGGTTTTCCCTTCACTATGTTGTTGGCTCACTGTGAGGCTCTTCTGTAATGGCTCAACCTCTTTGTTGAGTCCTGCGTTTGGTCCCTGTGCTTTTAGGGTTCTGTGCAGGGCATCACTGTCCGTGAGGCATCTTGAAGCACTTCCCTGGTTTCCTACTGTAGTCTATTTCCATTCTTACATTCGGTCTTTGCTCTCCCTTGACTTTGTACAGAGTTGTAAAGGTCCCATCCCCCTCCTGTGGCTGAAGAATATTCAATAGACAGTGAACATGACAGGAAGCTGGAGTGGCCTCCATCACCACAGACACATCACATTCCGGCTGGAGTCCTGTCTCCCAATAAAACCTATCTCGTGTCTTTGCCATCACAGTTTTTTATTTTCTCTTACATGGAACTCACAGTTCACACCATTCCACCTTACTTGTCTCAGAACTCAGACACAAACCATGGGGAATGCAACTATCAAATTTAAAATCTCATGCAATTGTAGGATATTCGTCAACTCTTTCAAAGATCAGCATGACTGTCGCTTCGAGTTCCTCACTCTGGCAGAGATCAATTTTGGCCTTTTTTACACACAGCTCCACTCACAGAAGTTTTGTTTTTAATGCTGAGTGCATAATAGGAATGTAACATAATTGAATGAGTTAGAAGAAAAACAAAACCTCAGTATTTACTGCAGAGCTTGCTAACAGGGCTCTCCCTTCATCCAGGGAAGTCACATTCCAAGACCCTCCGGCAGACATGGAACGAAGCCCGTAATTTAATGTGGTTTCCATCTTAAGTCAGTACTTACACACTGTGACTGTAACTTTGTAGTTTGTGTGAAACTACCGGGGATTTCTTTTTCTGTCTTCGTAATTTCACAGATAGAACGTATTCGAACAATGTCTTGGCTCTTTTAGTATGAGGTACATTTTTTTTCCCCTATCAAGTGGAGAACCTGCAGAATCACAGCTCATGTGCTTTGGAGTCAATGTCAAGAATATGAGGAGCCCTTGAACAAATACACTGTGACCCATGACAGTGGATCTGGGGAGTAAGCAGTCATGAGGTGGGGGTAGGGTGGGGCGTGGTGGGGCGAAGTGGGGGTGGGGTGGGGTGAAGTGGTGGGGTGGGATGGAGTCGGGGTGGAGTGGAGTAGGAATGGGGTGAGGTTTGCTGAATATGAAGCAAGCTCATTCTAAAAGTGAACTAGCCCCTAAAACCTCCAGGAGATCACCAGGGACCTAATCTGTGTCCCTGCTTCTTTCCCCACACAGAACTCCAGAGTGACTAAGGGGGGTATTGTTTTTCTCTCGTTGGTTTGCTTTTTTACCACAAGCACATAAACCAGGAGGACACAAGACATCTGGCCACTCCCTTTCCCTTTTATCTCAGAGACTCTCAGCAAAACAAAATCCGAGCCTCAGTCTCATCAAAATCTAACCATGACAGTCTGTGTCTAAGTACATGTGTGAGTGTAGTGTGTGTGCGTGTGCGTGTGTGTGTGTGTGTGTGTTGTGTGAGAGTATGTTCATGTTTGAATGTGTATGGGTGTGGGTGTGCATGTGTATATTTGTATGTGAGTTCATGTGTCTGTATGTGTGTATGTGTATGTGTGAGTGCATGTGCTTGTGTGTGTGTGACTGTGTGCATGTGTGTCTGTGTGCCTATGTGTCTGTGTGTCTATTTGCCTGTGTGTCTGTGTCTGTGTCTGTGTCTGTGTGTCTGTGTGTTTTGATGGAACCCAGGCAAATCCCTTACCACTGAGCTTCTTTTTTTTTTTTAATCCAATCACCAAAACTGCCAAAAGAAAATGATATTGCAGAGTTTCTGGATAGGATTAGAGGTCAAGTTGGAAGAGGTGAAGGTGCAAGACCAGGCCAGGCCACACTCCTTCAGCCTGTTAAATAAGTAGCTTACCCCAGAACTCTGAGCTCCTGATAAGCAGAGGAGTATGGTATCATAGTCTTTTTACTGCATGGGGAAAACACGTGATCTTAGCTCCTCCTAAGGATAACTTCTTTGACATTCAGCCCCAATACTGCAAAGCTTTGCATTTCTGACTAGAAAGTATCATTCCTGTCTATGTGTCCCCTCTGACGAAACAGGACACAAAGAGCTTCAGCTGTGATAAAACTGTCTCCCACCATACAAGATCAAGAGTATCTTAGGAAATGAGATACATTCGTGGGATGGCTGTACGGCGTAAGCAGGGCCTCATCACTCCCAACAGGAGGCATCCAGCAGTATGCAGATGGTTCAATAGGTGATGGTGTGTTTGTGTTATGCTTTATGATCATTCATACCTGTTGGTCCTGAGAAACGCCTAATGGTGTGAGAAAACATTCACAGAACGTGTACTATGTAAATCCAATCTGATAAACATTTAATAAATGAACTTACAGGTACATGTGTAATGTGCACATATGTATAGATTTTTATGTATGATTATTAGAAAACACTCCAAGTGTTAACCGTTTGTCTGTGTGTGGGGATTATTGATACCTTCTATTTACTCGCCTATGCATTTCCTAGTTTTCTGCAATGAATATGCATGGCTTTCATAAGTTGCAAGAGAAGCAATTGTAAAGACACGAAGAACCTGGTATATACAGGATCGACACGAAGAACCTGGTATATACAGGATCGACTTTTTCTTCTCTTAGTGCACAACACACAAAAAAATGAACAGGTCTCACTTGAAGGTCAAGTTCCTTTCTGGTCCTTCCTTCTCCTACCCCGCTCAGCTTCTCATTCAGTATAGAAACAAAACGAAGAAACTAGAGAGCCAACCAGGAGCTTCCTAGGCCATTCAAATGGTGGCACATGGGGGCATGTCTCCACTAGGCTCTTCTTGATGCCACAGAGGGAGAGCAGAGGCTCTCTGCCAACGTCACCAGCATTTAAAGTTTCATACAACATGTTCCTCTCTAGTCACTCACGTGGATGGCCAAGATGCTGAATTCCTAATGGAGTGGAATCCACCTGGCCCGTACCAGATGGCTAATATAGCCGTGCATCTGTGTGTAGCCAGTGATTCCCAAGAGAGAGCTCCAGTGTCAAAGAGGCTTGGCAGGGTGACAGCTCTCTCAAATGTCCTTGGAAAGAACATTCCTCATTCTCTGAGGCCTGTGATCTTCCAGGACTTAATAGATCCTGTTCTTTTCAAAGGAATTTTTGCAGATCCCAATCTCCTCCCCAAAGACCTAGTAAACACCTGTACTTCAAGAAGGACATGAGGGTCAACCATGTGACCTTCATTTATTACCTAGATGGATCCTCTGGCTATAAGGGGGTGAAAAGAAAGACTGACTCGTGGTGGAGTTGTAACTGCTACACTGTCAATAATCTTAATTGTCATGAAGAACTTGATGTTGGAGAGAGAGAGCTGAATTCACAGGAAGGGTGATTCTAGTCTCCCCTGCAACTGATTCTTCATCTAAGGTAGATGAATTGCAGTAAGACTAGAACAGAAACTCAGGGTATGCTGGAACATGGGAAAAAAATAACTCTCTCATTCCATACTGATGCAGCAGTCTAATCCAATTGTGAGAATATTCAGACCAACTAGGTTCAAGGTTAATGTGCTGCAGTTCTCGATATATTGCTGTGTGCTTCCTTGCTATACTTTATGAGCCCATTCATTCAGAGCATGTGCAAGGAGCATCAACTCTGCCTGTATCAGAGACATTCCACTTGTGCAGAGGTGCTGGCTATATCTGATCATGAAAATGTCACTCCATCTTCGTGTATGTGACTCATTTGAATAATGGCATCCTATTTCTGATATGAAGGCTGCCCTTCTTTTGGACCCTTCACTGCCTGCATCTGCCCCATGACATTGCTCTAGGTTGCCCTCTAGAACTTGACAGTAAGATCCTATTGTGGAAGACACCACACACTTTGGTCACAGGACAGAGATATCATGTAGGTACTGAACCAGAAGCTCCCGCCTTGCTGGCTAGCTTTCATAATACCAAAGGGTGCTGCATCAACTGTTCGGGGGCAGAAGTCATCAACAATCTTACTCAATCAGAAGGGACTGCTCACTTGGGCATGTAGCTTCTTGAATCAATGTAAGCAATCAAGACAGTTCTTCAGGATGAGGGTCACTACTCTGGTGAGTTTATAATTTGTGGCAAGTTGACATTGAAACCAACCACCAGACAATATATATAATTTGAATGTATAAATTATATTTCAATAAAACTGAATTCTTCCTCACAGTGTTAACATGGAAGTCAAATTTAAAAATTATGCAGAGTACCCAGCATAATTTCGGGCATATCAAGGAGTTGATCAGTAGAAGTTAATCATACTGGCAACACCAACTTACATTGGAAGAATCTGGAAAATCAATACGCAAACACATCCATCAGCAGCTGAGGTTAATTAAGGTCATTCACTGTTGTCATGCCAAAGCTAAAGTCTGGGTCTCTTGGCATCCAGTTCAAGGTTTCTGGTCTGTCTATATGCCTGTCTGCTACTGAACACATTGAGAGTAATTGATGTTTATATGGATTCCTGAAGCCTAGTGTTCTCCAAATACCTGGTTCTCAGAAAAATGTGTACCTTTAGAGAAATGAGATTTCTCTTGTGATTTGTGATTCAATCAAATCAGGTCAGTGAACTCCAATTTCGTCATGTGGGGGAATACCTTGTCTGAGACCCAGTTGCTTGGCACACTGGGAAGCGACTCCCTCCTTGCTTTCTGAGGGATGTCCCCCTGGCCGCTACACCAAGACTAATATCACCATCCTGGGACTCTGTATGCCAAAGCCCACATCGGTCAACAGAGAGAACAAGAGACTCTGCCAAAGCCATATAACACTGCCTTGTGTACCATGAGAGCAAGGCCTACTGCCAGTGATAGTCTAACAGGTTTTCAGTGGTTACCAAAGACCAAGATATAGAAAGTCACCTAAAGTGTCTTTAAACTCACAGAGCAATGGCAAAGCACACCTGTACTTACAGAGTTTATCTAAAGTACCACCCATGTGAAGGAAAACCAAGGTTTATTGTTCTATTTTTATTATTTATTATGTGAATGTATGTGTGCTCTGTGCATACACCTGAGGGGTAGCACAAGTATCAGTTCTCTGACAGTTCCAGGCTGTTGTGAGTGGCCTGATGCAGGTGCTAGGAATTGAACTCAGGTCCTCTGAAAGAACAATATGTGCTCTTAACCATAGAGCCATATCTGCAGCCTGGAAAATCTCCATTTTAATAGTAAATGTATCTTATATCTGATTTGCATGTCCACATATAATAGATATAGTCTACTATGTATAATATGCAGTATTCAAATATATACCATATTATATATAGTAAACATACTTTATGTATTATATACTTAGGGGATGATAAAGAATCAGGGCAGAAAAGGGCCAGACAGACAATGGAAGGATAGGAGAGTCTGCTGACAACCAAGCAAAACATTCTAACATTATATTAGGAGCAAACGGACTCAAAACTGTATGGATTGTGGAAATATTAAGTATGCCTGACGGGTTAGGACTGAGAAGGAAAACCAATGCTTGTCTGAGGCATCCTGTACATGACACTGCTTTCTTCTTTCATGGTATTATGGGTAATTCTTATTTTAACTAATTAAAAATTAATCTCCTAGCCAGAAATGTAGCTCAGGTTAGAGTGCATAGTCTTAATCCCTAGCATGAAAGGCACATAAAACATCTTTGTCAGATGTAAATAGAAACCAAATTGCTTAAACGAAAGTAAATGTGGAAACTAGGTCAGCATGGACCAAGATACAGGAGAAAATGAAGAGCAGGTGAGCCACAGAGCTGGCGGGAGCATGGATAGCAGCCTCATTCAACGGCACTAAAGAAGAAACAGCTAAGGGTGAATCTGCTGGAGAAAGCATAAATAACTTGGGGTTAGAAGTGGATTCATCTCAAGGACTCACATAGGGAAGCCATGTTTAGTGAATGCAGAGAGAGACCCCAGTGGTTTCCAGATGACAAGGGATTTGCTGGGGAAGGAAAGGTGAATGGGCAGAGAGGAGTGGTGTTCAAACTTCCTCCCTTCCTATAAAGCGACAAGACTAAGGGCCTGATATGCAGGCTCGGAGACCTTGCTGCTGGGGCTCCAAAGTTAGACACTGTTCAAGTGACAAGGTCTAAGAACTACTACCACCCAGAGCTGTGGCTCACATGGCACCTATGCCTCCCTCGGAGTTCTTCCAGCAAGAGTCAGAAGGGCGTAGGGCCAGTGGGTGGGTGGATACAGGGATACACCGTCCTCTGCTGTCCCCCCACCCCACCCCACCCCACCACTTCAAACTGATTTCCCAGATAATAGTGAAGTTTCTCCTTAATAATTCATTTCTCTGAAACTCCTCCTTCTGGTCTGTCCTTTATTCTGGAATAATCCATGTGTTAGTGCCAGGGGCAACATACTGTCTGCCTCGCCTACTCTTGCACCCATCAAGGCTGTTGTTTCCAGAATAATAGTACATTTTATTTGAGGAAGAGGCCAGAGTGAGCAAGAGAGGTTTAGTGGTAGAGGAAGGAACAGAAGATGAAGAATAAAGTGGGACCTGCCAAATATGCTCAACAGCAATTTCATAAGTATATAATGCATTTTTACTCTCTCCCCACCTCCTCTCTCTGTCTCTCTGTCTCTCCATCTCCCTCTCTCCCTCCCCTATCCCCCCTCTGCAATCAGATAATGCTTTATCCATGTCACAATGACCAACAGACGGAGACTGCATGACAGGTACTCTACACATCACCCTCCAAGACACAGGTTCTCTTGATTTGCAAACATCAACTGGATGATGGTTTCCTCAGTGCAACTTCCCATCCTTGTAGGTGAGGAAAATTCTCATTCACTTTCCCAAAGGCAACTATGGATCACTGGAGGTAGAACCCTTCAGACACGCCTTCTTGTTCTTCATTAAGAACACTCCTTTAGATTCTTTTGGGGGTCCATTCTACATTCCCATCAAGCCTTTGGTTACAGATTGGTTACATTGATATTGGCCCCAGAGAGGCCATCCTATACCATGATCAAGTTATCCAAAGTTATGTCATAGGCCAGTGTCATCCCTGCTTGTGTGACTCTAGAAGATGTCCATCTTAGTCTTTGCATCGAGCAAGAGAAAGTTGATCATCCCACTAGTGCAACCTGGCTTTGCAAGAGCTGGATCCAAAGTTTTGATTCGTTTTGTGACCATGATAACTTTCATATCTCCTCTTGAATCAAATCATCCAACCGATTCAACCATTCCAACACTGTTCTCTGAATTTCTTTCTCATCTCCAGAGTTTAAATTCCATCTTTCGGTCCCAATGCCATCAATAAACACTATGGGTGGTGTACGATCTTCAGCATCTCAAAACAGTTCCCATACGAGTCTGTGCCTGTCGCACAGGTACTTCTAAAGTAGTTGCTGAGCCAACCACTTTGAAGAAAGGATCCGACTTTGGTTCACTAGTGCTTTGTCCAACAAGGTCTTAACTGTGCCCAGCTCACCGTAGTGAATGATTCCTGAGGAAGCAATATTCCTAGATCTTTGTAATCCTCAAGGTGGGTAATATGGAGCCCCACGGATTCCATAATCTCCTAGATTTACTTGTCCAAGCCACCAACATCTTCATGAATCTCCTGAGGGGACTTTTCTTTCTTCATCACCATGATCAGGGATTCTGCAACCTCCATCAGCATCCCTATCACAGGTACACCTTATGATTGAGCAGGACTGAAGAGCCTGATCCCAGCAGATCTTTGTCCACAAGCAAAAGGATGCTGACGGTGTTCTGAGCCCACAGATATGAACACAATGGTATGATTATCATCAATGATCTTCTGCAGGTTTTCTATAGACATTGGGGATCCTGGGATCATCTACTTTCTATCTTCCCTGCTCTTGTTTTTCTTCTAATGGTTTGTCTGTTCCTTATTTCTAATGAGCTCTTCCTCCACAGGAAGTCAGTCTTTAATTCTCTCTAACTTTAGTAATTTTCCATGGCTGGGTGTGAGCCATTACCAGAGACAGTTTGCTGGCAGCATCTTTGTTTTCTCTCCCCATTTCTAGTTGGTATGGATGGCTTCTAGTTCTTTTCCATGTCCTTGTCATCCTTATTACCATCACCCTCAGGACAATGACAACTGTTCGGATTTTGACCCATCTCTCCTCAGCCACTCCAGCTGCCATCATCAGAAGTACATCCCACCCCCACATCCTCCCTTATCTCTCTCCCACCATATATTATGGACACAATGTAGTATATTGAGACATTTGTATGTCACACAATGATCCACCCATACTTAGTGTATCCATTGCCTCATGTAACACTCCAATCCCTCCTGCTGCAGGCAGGGTACTTCACAAAGAGGTCAGAAGAGTTGAACTAGTTTAAGAAACAAACTGAGGCACATGGAAAATTAGGATTTTATGTGTGCAAATAAACAACAATTCAAGGACAAAATGACTCCAAGTCAAAAATCACCCAGAAGCTTTAACACCAGTGGGGGCACTATAGGACACTCTGGCAGTCTATGGGAAACTCTGGGGTACTATAAGGCACTATCGGTCATCATGGGACACTATGAGGCACTATGGGGCACTATGGGGCACTATAGGGAAGTATGGGACACTGTAGGGCACT
>JADRCH010000257.1:1112719-1161286 GCA_019843965.1 Rhynchomys soricoides
TGTAGGGCACTATGGGGCACTATAGGGAAGTATGGGACACTGTAGGGTACTATGGGACACTATGGGAAAGTATGGAGCACTGCAGGACACGATGAGAAACTATGGGTCACTTCAGGGTAGAATGAGACACTGTGGGGCACTATTGAACACTGTGGGACACTAAGGTAGTCTATAGTAAGTGGGACATTGTAAGGTAGTCTCCTGTCACTCCTTCTCTACCTCACCTATTCCAGGAGCACTATGGGAAACTGTGGGACACTATGGAACAGCCCCAGAAACGAAACAAAGAGAATGTTTCATTGTACTTTTTTATTGTATCCTGGGAGAAACCTCTAGTTGTCTAATTTATATGTGCTGCTGCTTCTCACTGGTGGGCCTTAAGTTCTGTTTCTCTTTAATATAGACATTTACAAGAATAGCCAAAACAAAAAACAAACAAAACAACATCAACAACAACAAAAACCCAAGTTCAGTTTGGTTTATTTTTGAAAAACATGTAGATAACTTCTGAGATCTGGTTGGTTTTGTGTGAGTTAGTCACTTAGTTGTTGGTTGGTTGGTTGGTTGGTTAGTTAGTTAGTTAGTTAGTTAGTGGCCATGGTGTAAATGTGACCACTAGAGGACATTATGGTTCTCAGTTTGTCCTTGCCAACCTGTGGATCCTGAGGATCAAACTTGGGCCTTACCCATAGAGCCACCTTGCTCGCCCTGCTCAATGATTCTTCACTTCTTGAGCCCATTTTAAATTATCAGAACCAAGATGCAAATGTAGGATATATAAGAGGAGACATTTTAATAACTCTTCAGCTATTGGAACTGGCTCCATCTGTGTGGGTAAAGAGAGATGAGATTTCCATCTTTGGAAATTATCAACACCAGGGCTTGGGATCCATGGCACAGGTAAGGTAGAAAAGTAACAGGAGTAAGTCCATCCACCATAGTAGCTCCTCTCCATCCCTGCCCTTTCCCATCCCTACTTGGTAGAACTGGGTCTGTAGAGGGAGCTTCAGGGTCAGATGCCTCTGACCTTGAATGTGGTTTCCGTCCGTTATTGATTCCATGAACTTAGGCATGCTCATCTCTTTGCCTTTAACTTTTCTTATTTAAGTGTCAGTCCTCACTTTACTGCAGAGTGCTGTGCTGATCCTCAACTGGGACACCCACAAACACAATAGTTGACACTGGTATTGAGCCAATGAGAAAGATATGTGGGGTATCAGACTGGGGTGTATCAGACTGGAAGATGCCCTGGAAATGGCCTTCTGCCTTCCTCTCCTTGCAGCTGAAGAAACGGAAGCGCACAAAGCAAAGGCAATCAGCCTATAGCTGAGGATATTGGTCTAGCCACTTTTCTCTCAAAACACACCATGTTTGCTTCCCATTACTTACCTCAGCAACATTTACCAAGCCTCTCCTCAGGTCTTGATGCTGTGGTCACTAAGTACCACCCACATACAGATCAGTGTGCTGGACACAGGGGAGAGGAAGATAAAAACTGAGGCTCACACCTATGAGGAGCATACAGCCCATTTCAGCCTACAGATGAAGAAGTGGCACATGGTAAAGAAAGCTGGAATTTTGCAGTCTCAAAATCATCTTAGAGCATGCTCAGGGGCACATAGAGCTGGAGTGCAGTAGAGTTGGTCGATTTGAAGCCCAGGTGTTGCTTATGCATCTAACCCAGAGTCTCAGGAAATGCTTATAATACCAGTCACAGTCCTGGAACTCTGCAGCTGGCAAGGGTCCCCTCCATTGTAGGAGGCATCTACAAGAAAAGAACACAATCAGAGACTCTGCAAGCATCTTCAGCTTTGCTTTGGAGCCAGCTCTACTCCTGGCCTACCTTCTTTGCAGCTCAGAATTGGGTGTTAGAGCCAGGTGCCCTTTTCTCAGCCACTGAAATCATTTCCAAGATCATATCTTGGTTCCCAACAAGTATTTCAACACCCCCGTGTCCCTAAAAAGAAATTTTCCTAACCAAATGAACAACAGCAGAGCACTGAGGGGGTATAATGACCTCTTGGCTACATCATGAGGCAGGTGACATGATGCTTAGCCCATCTCTGTCCATGAGATGGCTCCTGAACAAATCATTGTAATTCCAGGCTCTAGGCAGAGACAATAGGATTAAGTCAGCAGCTAAGAAGCTGCAGCCCCGGCGTGCTCTGCATGGTGCTTCAGACACCAGCTCCAGCTCAGCTCAGTGCTGAGGCGCATGAGAAGATGGGTCCTGTGCCCCCCAAGTCTCCACCTCCTCACTGTTGCTCTTGCCGTTCCTATGTTGATTTTGCAACACCGTTTGTAACTTGGGAAAGGCCCCCACTGTTTTCACAGGCCCTGCAAATCTAGTCTCCAAGGACTCTTCTGATATGAAAGCTATGACTTCCCATCGGCTCTATGTCACAGGGGACACGAAAACACAGCCATGTCCAGCCTCCTCATCTTGGCACAACTTAAGAAGACTTACTTACAAAGTCATGTTTAAGATAAAAAAGTGTGTGTGTGTGTGCAAACAACATTATAGCAAAGCCAGGTTTTCAAGGGTCTTACTTGGCATCGGAGGGCTGGAACTGCTAACACTCCTTTAAAAGAAAAATAGTGAATTGTTTGTCCATCAGTAACAATGCCACCTGTGACAGTGTTGCCAGCTGTAGGAAACCCTTTTATCTGATTCTACTACCTGCCAGTACCTTCTTTCATCTGCTAAGTTCTCAGGTTTTCTGTTCCTCATTCAGCTTTGGTTCCACACCACCTCCAAAGGTATAAACTTGCTTTGCTACCTTGTTTCCATGCTGAGTAGCAGGTTGCAAATAGAAAGCATCTAATTCGGGTTCTGGCTTCATGAGTCCTTTTTGGTTTTGTTTTGAGGAAATTTAAAATTCCCCGAAGATTCTGGTAAGCGGTTTGTGCCCTTATGTTGAATGTGACTTGAAGAAATTCTTGGATTTTTTCATTCCCTCTTTTCTCAAGACAACTATGTTGTTGTCAACACAGCAGTGCTCAAGACTGTTAGCAGAAAATAGGGAAGTGCTGGGGCCTCTTGGGGTAGGTGTGGGGGAAGGGATATGCAAATTTTGCGATGGAAACACTCCGGCAGGTGCTTAGGAATAGAGACAAAATTCTACTGGGCTGTCTATTGTATCCCCCAGGGGTGTACACAGCCAGCATCCTTTACACTCTCTCCCATAAACCTCAGGCTACTTACTTCATCCTTCCTCAGCACACAGGTCGTACAGACATCACCGCATCATGAAGATGCAATTCTAGTGACCTGAATGTTGCAAGCTCATTTTCACGCTTGCAATATCATGCATTCTCTCTCCTGAGAATTCATCGTCCTCTCTCATTTGGAGTCCTCACACAGGTAACTCACAATCAGCTCTTAGTAAAGTCGCACAGACGGAAAGGTGAATTTCACGCACCATGTTTATTTGCTGTCCAACAAGACAGTAAAGAGATCATCGTTACCCAAGCACAAGTGGTTTGCTTGGATTGTAAGTTAGGGTAATATGGGTTTTCAAGTTTTATGTTTTGACACGCACACTGGTTACACAGTATGGATCACAGATTCAGGAGGGAGTAGGAATACAAGACCAAGTTAAGAATTCATTCTAGCCAGGCAGTGGTGGCGCACACCTTTAATCCCAGCGCTTGGGAGGCAGAGACAGGAGGATTTCTGAGTTCGAGGCCAGCCTAGTCTACAGAGTGAGTTCCAGGGCTACACAGAGAAACTGGAAAAAAAAAAGAGAAAGAAAGAAAGAAAAAAAGAAAACAGAAAGAAAGAATTCATTCTATTAGCCTAGATAAGAAGTGATGGAATTTTAGATTAGAATGGCAGCAGTAAATAACAGGGGAAAAATGGTTGTGATTGGGACATATTTACAAAGGGAAAATAGTACAATTCATAAATCTGAGTGAAAGATAGAGATGAAGCTATGCTGATTAACTTTTAGATTCCAGGCTTCCGCAGCTGTGGGATAACATTACAAATGACTCTCTAATCCTTGCAGAGTGGCCCGAAGTGAACAGCAGGAACAGGAACTTCAGTCTCAGCTATGGAGCTTCCTACAGGCATCTCAGGAACAGAGACCAGAGCTGCTGCTAAGTAAAGCTAAGTGGGACACAACAGACTGTGACAAGGCACTTGTATAGCTAGCTTTGCGATGCTTCATTGGTCTCAAGTCTTTGCCGATCTTCAGTTCATTGAGAGATGCACCCCAGAGAATGTCTCCTGCATTCTGGCTGATCCTGGTCCCTGCAGAGAACTGGCAGTTTCTGCTGGATTGTGCTGCTGTTGCCGATTTGTGTTTGGTGACACTTTTGAACTGGACTGTTGGTATCCTGACACTACTGAACTGGACTGCTGGTATCCTGACAAACAGAGATTGGAATCGCCACCAAAGAATTACTTCTAAGCAGGTCTAATCCTCTTGTCCTACTTACCATCTTTTCTCCCCTGCCTTGGGGCAGTTTGCTAGAAGGGGGATTGAAGTGTTTGAGAGCCCTTATTAGAGTTAAGGCCTACAGTCAAGAGAGCTGGGGAGATAGTGCAGCTGGTAGAATGCTTGCAGCACACAATGATGATCTGAGCTTGGAACCTTGGTACCACGCAAAATCCAGACACAGCGTTATACACATAGAGTCCCAGCACTGGGAAGAAGGGCACAGAACAACCCCAGCACAGGTATCCAGCCTGGCCACTGTAACTTTAGCTGAGGCTGCAGTGTACAGTCCCTGAGCCCATCCACCTCCTACTGCCTCTCTCCCACCATGTACCTCTTCTCCAGTGCCTCTGGAATTGTTCCTTTGGGCCCAGATGTAGCTGAATAAAGAAGGAAGTACTATAGTTGCAGATAAATGTCCTTGCCTCTTGTCCCTGAGCTGCAGGGATAACCTACAAGATTCCTCAGATGGTTTCTAGCAGACGTTGATATAAATTGCCACAAAGTAACTAGAATGACTCCTTATGGCTCTTCTCAGCTCTGTTGTCTCAGTCTCCTCTTCTGCTTGCTGGAATCATCTTCCACAGACAATTTTACCCCCCAAAGTTACACTTAAGGGAAGACAGAGATTGTGGTTGTTTTTGTTTTCACTGTCACCACCAGCAGCAGCAGAAGCAACACCACCCTCCACCCAATCAGCGTCTATGCCAGATATCTAAGTCTTCACAATCCTCCTGCCTCAGCATCTTGAATGATGGGATTGCAGCCGTGCCTGGTTTACCCACCCCCTAAACAAAACACGCAGAGACCTGAGTCAACCAAAGATGAGTTAAGTCAAACCCAGGATTCTAGACTGTGAAGACCTTGGCAGTGACTACCAAAACGAGAACAAAGAAAATTAAAAGTCTAGATGGTTGTTTTCTGTGACCACATAGCAGAATGAACGGGTAAAACCCAGCTCAGACAGAGGAGACTCACAGCATAAAGATAAAGACCTAATTATACCACTGCAAGGCTAATGCACTACAAGGGGTCTAAGGAGACTGTAAGACTAGGAGGAAGCACGTTTCCTCATTGTCCCCAGGGGGATTTTATTCCATTCTTGATAAAGATAAGTGGGGGAAATCTGTGTTTGAGGATGTGGTTTTAAAACCTCAAAATAAGAACTAATAGAAATAAAAACAGGATGCATACTTTCCAAACGACTTTTTAAAGGGCAAAGAAAATAAGCTTTGTATATGAACCATACTTTATCTAACACGCGGAGGCTCTCAGTCTTCATCTCGTACCCTCCAGGGACTTTCCTGACTCTTCCTTCCCACCGGTCCTCAACACCACCTTCAGAGTCATGAACGCAAGCACCCTGTTTCTAACCTCAGCTTCCTCCTTTGCCACCCTGGCTTTTTTAATTACAACCATCCAAATAGCTCTTGGCCTCACTGTGACCCTTAGCTCCTTTGTTCTCCTCCCTCATCCTCCAGCCCTTCCCTTCCTTCAGCATTCCATACATCTAGGTTAGAGTTCAAGTATTGCATTGTAGCTATTGCCAGTATCCTGCACCCCAAGCTGCTTGCCCACTGAGTTTTGTTAGCCCTCATGTGGCTGAAGTCCACTCGGGTTAAATCCACTCTATGTGCTTGCTTTTTGTGTTTGAACAGTTGGAGAAACACTTCACTGTGTGAACGATACCTTTACAAATCCTGAGCCCACACATCCAGGCAAGCAGGCCTTCAGATATTTCTGGACAGCTCATCACCTGACCCTTCATAATGGTTCCTGTAGAACTTCTCCAGCCTTCCCAGTGCCTAACTTCCCTATCAACGCATAGGAAATGGGCTATCCCACCACCAGATCACTCAAAGTGCTGCTATGAGATTGCCTGTTGTAATTGTATCTGCCTGGTCTGCTTGGCTGTCTGCTCACTAGAAGAGCTGCCTCATGTCCTGAGGGAGCCTTGTTCCTTTTTCCGTATGCTATGGATAGTCAGTTATCTGATGAATATTCAATCTCTCAACTCCATCAGCTGCTGCGACCTGCAAGCACATACAATGTAACAACGGTCAGCCTTGAGTCAGAAGGAAAGCCTGTGAAAAGAAGGAGTTTTAGGAGTGTTATCCCCTGCCTGTGCTGTGTGGCACTGGGCAGGGGTCATCTCGGTGTGATCTGCCTGCCCGGGCCTGCATGACACCTGGCTGAGGATTCTTTCCAGCTTGCTCTGCCCACCAGGCCCGTGGGTCCTGAATGACTAGAGGTCTTCTCAGGCTTTCAGGCTTGCTTTACCTTCTAGAACTGCAGTAAGCCCAGCAAGGGTCTTCTCCAGGGTCTGTCTGCAGGGTCCACATGGCACCGCACTGTGGGTCATATAGAGCTGACCTGTTGCGGGTGCATGTGTGAACAGACCTGGAGAGTGTGAGCATGGGAAAGCTGAATCTGCCAAGTGGTGGTGTGGGCGAAGGAGAGAGGTCCCGAGAGCCAGAGAGCTCATCCTGCCCCTTGCCAACTGTAGCTTCGGGTGAGCTAGCCAGGGCAGTGCTGGAGACCTCAACCTAGTGGTGTGGGTGTGGGAGAGCTGGCCGGCTAACTAGCTCAGCTACCATCCAGGCCCATATCTAGTACTTTGAGTTGGCCCACTCCAAAAGCTACCCCATCAGTGAACAGCTAGAGCATGAGAAGGGGCCAGTCCTACAGATCCAAAACTGCAGGATCTCCATGAAACAGGGCAACATTAGGATATTGAAGAGGAGTCCAGATAGGGATCTAGTATTGATAGTACGGCAGGAGCCAGAGGCCTTGAAGAAGGCCAATGACTCATTGCAATGAACATTTGCAAGTAAAGAAGGAGACAAAGGAGAATACTGTGGGACACACTGTCACACGCTACAGCTTCCACAATGAGATTTTTTTTTCCTTCTAGAGATAGATATGAAGAGACAGGGAGGCAAGTGGGATTGGAATGCATGATGTACAGTTCACAAGGAATCAATAAAAAGTTAAATAAAAAATGAATGAGGCTTACCTTCATCATCATCATCATCATCATCACCATCACCACTATTGTCCATTCTTTGGTCCATTCATCAATGGTCCTGAGACAAAGACATGTGCTGAGATGAAGTGATGTCACATGATCTCATCTACAGAGACAGGACAGTTGAGAACATAGAACCAAAGTCTAGTAAGGAGGTCACAGGGGCTTACAAACTGCGATTGAAGAGATGAATGAAGGTCACAGGGTCACAGAGTACAGAATTTCAATTAGACAAGGGCTGTGTTGTACAGTAGGAGTGGACAACAATGTATTTGTCTTCTTTTTCAGACTCTATTTTATTTAATGTGTGTGGGTACTTTTCCTGCATGTATGTCTATGCACTGTATGCATGCAGAGCCCAGAAGAGGATATAGGATGCCCTGGTGCTGCATTTATAGACAAAGACCACCATCATATCTTGGTTGGCTGAATGGAAAGGGGAAAGCAAGCTGCATGCTAGCATTTGTTTCTCTCTCTGCTTCCTGACTGCAGCACGTACTGGGATCAGCAGCCTCCACCTCCTGCAGTTATGACTCCCCTTCACAATAGACTTTAAGAGCCAAAATAAACTCTTCCTCCTCCTCTTCCTCCTCTTCCTCCTCCTCCTCCTCCTCCTCTTCCTCCTCCTCCTCCTCCTTCTCCTCCTCCTCCTCCCTTAAGTTTGCCTCTTGCCAGGTATTTTGCCATGGCAACCAAACGAATAATTAACATTAAAGCCATCAACAGACGAATGGATACAGTAAAGTGGTATGTGCAAGCAATGAAGTTTTACTCAGCCATAAAAAGTAGTGAAATTATATCATCTGCAGACATATAAGCAGCACTGGGGATCATCATATTAAACATATCAAACCAAACTGGAAACACAAACATTTCATGCTTTCTCCCCCACGTGGATTTTTTTATACATACATTAGTCATAGCTGCCTTGTCACCTAACAGCTATCAGAATGGTAGTCATGAGTCCCTCAGCTCCTTAGCAGCCCTTTGGAAATATTTCCATAAATAATCCAAGAGAGTGGGGCACCCGGAAACCTGTATGCTCGGTGCCCTCTGACCTTCCCAGGAGATCTCCCATGCCTTTATTGTTGCTTTATTCCCCCACTGGTAGGGTATTTATTGCCCCCAGTACTCAAATACAAGTTCAATTAAATATCAGAATTTGGCAGCAACAACCTGTTTGCTTGTCAAACACATTGTAAATTGCATAAAATCTATTTTGGTGCAGTTTACAACTTTGGAAATAAAAACACACTCTTGCAGCAATTTGTCTGCTGAAGCCCCTAGGAAGTCTGGATTCTAGAGCTCCTGGTCAAAGACTGGAAAGTGGCCAATAACAGGAAGGAATGTGTTAGAGAGTAGAGTGAATAGAGTGCCCACCAACAGCTGTGGGTAAAGAAAAGTACCCCCCCACCTCTAGTGCTGTATAAAGACTGGACAAAAAAAATATGTAAAATATTTAACACTATTAAAAGATTAGCTAGATGATACATTTTAAATCTTTAGCATTGTGCAACTATTAAATGAAAATTATATTGAAATACTTAGTACAGTGCCTGGCTCATTCTGCCTTTAATAGAAGCAGTGACGGGAGTCAGGGGGGAGAGATGGGACAATAGGGGTGGGAACTGGGGGGAGCAATGGTAGTAGCAGCAGTGACAACAGTGCTCAGAGTAGCAGCAGTAATGTGTATTAAGTGGTGACTTGGAACCTCTGATGAGCTCCCCAGCCCCTTGCCTGCAAATCCAGACCCTGATGAAACAGATCAGAAGCTGAGCAGTGACCCATACTTAGATGATGAGGTGAAGCCTCCAGGCCTAGGTACAGTCAAAAAGAAAAGTTAGATTCTAACTTGACAATAGGACAGAAAGTGGTCCAACCATCCAGGTATGCCCTCCTACAAAAGCCCCCGAGAGTAAGAACAGGCTGGGAAAAAGTTGCAAAGAGATGCTTGTGTTTCCAGATACTAAATACATGCCCATTACAGAATCTGAAATCTAAGCTGTGTGATGGAAGGACAGGAGTTGACTTACAGACACTGAAACAAAACAGACAGACTTATAGACACTGTAACAGAAATAAAACAAAACAAACCAGAATGTGCAAAGTCCACATGGAAAAGAGATACATCATAAGAAGTATGATAGTCCTTTGAGGAAAATGGATAGGCCTGTGACAGTAGATAGATAGATAGATAGATAGGTGGATGAATATGTGAACAGACAGACAGTCATATATGTATCTTTGCTAAATAAATAAGTTGCATATGAAAATAAATTTGAAATGTGTAAAGTTAATCAACAAAACAACAAAGCATAAGGTTTTTGTAGAATACATTAAGGTTTGTTAAACTCATATCAACTCAAAATGGGTCAAAACCTCAATGTAAGGCTCTTAAGCATAAGAAACAAAAACAGGAAGTGTGATTCAAGACACAGGTACAGGCGGAGACTCTGTAAAGGACTCAAGAAGCTCTGAGTGAAAAGACCTACAGAAGGGGTGTCCCCACTTGACAGGGACTGAGATGCAGAATCCACAAAGGACTCCAAACTTAAACAAGAGGACAAACACCCCATCCTCAAAAGGATGGATGAAGTTAACAGGCAGTTCTTTAAAAATAAAACACAAATACCAATACGCACATAACATCCATGTTCAGCATCTTCAGCCATTGCAGAAATGCAAATCAAAACTGCTTTGAGATTCCACAGCACCCACCCCAATCAGAATGACTATCATTAGGAAGAGGAGGAGGAGGAAGAGGTGGTGATGGTCGAGGGGGACAAGAACAAGAAGAAGAAGATGAAGGGGAAGAAGAGGAGGAAGAGGTAGTGATGATGGAGGGGGACAAGAACACGAAGAGGAGGAGGAAGAGGAGGGGGAGAATGAGGACAAGAACAAGAAGAGGACAAAGAAGAGGAGGAGGAGGAAGGAAAGGAGGAGGGGGACAAATGCTTGTGAGGGTGTGTGAGGAACCCTTCCATACTGATGGTGGGGATGTACGCACACAAATATTTTTGTTTACATGTTCACATCTTCACACACCATGGCAGAGGCCTTATTATACACATTGTACTCTTCACATCATAAATTTTCCAGGCTACCTAGGGGTGCACGGTACAAGAAACAACCAGAATTCCAAGCTGGGAAGGTGACTCAGTAAGTAAAGGGTCTGTGTTCAGATCCCCAACACTCACAAAAGAGCCAGGCAAAGCAGCCTAGCCTTTAACCCCAGCACTGGGGTGGCAGAGACAGAAAGGTCCCTAAGATCAATGAGCTGCAACCTAGCACAATTGGTGAGCTACAGATTCAATGAGAAACCCTGGCCAGATAAAAACAGGGTGGAGTAATCAAGGAAAGATATCATGTTGATCTTGGGCCTCCTTATACACCGGTACATACCGATACAAACATAAATTCACACATACACACACAGACACACAGACACACACACACACAAACACACACCACATAGCATCACAAGTTGTTAGAGAAATGCAGTAAGTGACTGCTTTGTCCTCAGGATGACTGTGATAAAAGGTAGGTAATAAGTGCTAGCCAGGCTCTCAGAAACCTTTCTGCTGGAGATAAACAGATTCTCCATTGCTGAAACCAAGTTACTCTATGATCCATAAATGCCACAAAGAAATATACTATGTGATCCAGAAATGTCACCTTTGGTCACATACATAATGAAAAACTTTTCAATGCATTCATTTTTTTAAATGATTTACTTTTGTGTACGTGTATGTCTGTGTGTCTGTCTGAGTGTATCCCATGAGGGTGCAGTTGCCCACATGATCAGAAGAGCACATTTGATCCCCTGAAGTTGGAGTTACAGATGGTGGGGGGCTACCTGACAGGGGTACTAGGGACCAGACTCAGGTCTCCATGAAGAAGAGAAAATACTCTTAACCACTCAGTGTATTTTTGCACATGTTTATAGCCAAAAAGTGGAAGCAACCTAAACGCCCACCAACTGATGTACACATAAAACGTACTATCTCCATATAGCAGAACGTTCTTTGCAATAAGAAAGGAATGGAATTATGGATGACTTGCTACAATGTGGATGCTTGGTAATGTGCCCGGTGAAAGAAAACACTCAAGTGACTCAGCACCATGAGACACATACACTAAATATTTATTGTCCGTGGGTTCCATATCTGCAAATCACCTACTCAAAAGAAACTTATTAGTAATCCCACAAATGATATTCTCAATAAATGTGTATATGTGAACATGTGAGTGCAGTTGCCTACAGAGTCCAGAAGAGGGCGTTCGACCTCCTAGACAGCAGGCAATTGTGAGCCACCCAACGTGGGTGCTCAGAACTGAACTTAGCTCCTCTGCAAGAGCAAAAAAAGCTCCCTTACCACTGAGCCATCTTTCCAGCCCTCGCTTTTATACCGTTTGTTAATGACTTCACTGCTTTTTAATAGCCCAGGCATGGTGTCAAAGTCTCAGGTTCCTAAGTAGAAGAAAGCTGTGATGTGCCCTGCGGAGGTGGATACAAGCTGTGCTTATGGCTGAGTTACAGTACTGTTGGCCAGAAGTCTAGTGCTAATAACTCAACAATAAGTAAATTAAAAGGAGCTTTAGGCAGAAACATGAAATGAAGCAAGGCTACATATCTATCAATTGACCAAAAACTTTAAGCAGAGCTACAGCCTAATGTGTGTTCTAGAAACGCAGCCAGCGTTCTCTAATTCAGTGCTCGCTGAGGCTCTGAAGTCTGTGACCGCCACCACCTGTGAGTGAAATGTGTCCAGTGGGTGAGAGAATGGGAAGCTGTGGGGAAGTTGTAGGGAAGGAAAGGTAAATGCCACTGTGTACAGATATCCTTCTGGTGATGACTGGAGGCATTAGAGACCTGATGGTCATACAACTCTGTGGGTATATGAGAGCCCCTGAATTGTCCATTAGCTGCATGATATGTCAATTATACAGAAACTAGGAGAAAGAAAGGCATAAAAGTGAAGACATAAAAATATAAGGCAGAGACAGAGCTGGCCTTTACGGACCCAAGTGACACCATTTCGCCTCTGTGTCCCAAAGCCCTCTTTCTTTCTGGTGTCTATGTGATTAGTGTTATTTTAGGCATTCCTAACCCTGCCTACACTGGTAAAATTGTGCCTATGTTTAGTCTCTCCTCAGGAAACTCTCACAGTGACCTCTGCTTCCTCCTGGGACTGGGGGCCTCTCACACCTGCAGCTTCTTGTCATGACCTACTTACCAACCTTGCGGCGTGGGACAGTGAGATTTGTGGTACATTTAACAGAGTCACAACCTCACTCCAGGACTCCTGCTTCCACTTCAGACTGTGGGGGCAAGCGACAGAAATGGGCTCACTATTGACATGGAAAGGGGGCGGGCAAGGCAGAGCAAGCTGGAACCAGGAGCTTCCGACAGTGTCTGTCAGTGCTCCTTAGTCTTGTTTCTAGGATTCTGAGGTGAGAGTGTGAGAACCTACTAGGTGCTCCACTCTGTGCCATAACATTTGGTATCTGGAACTACAAGGGGTAAAGGGTGTACATGTGTCATCATCGGAAGCACGCAGAAGAAAGGATGATTAGAAGCTCCCAGGGCCCTGTTGACTTCCACTGTGACAAAAGGAGCCCTTCTCACCATGGCAACGATACAGCATCCCAGGTAGCATGCTGCCCCACAGGAAGCCTGAACATTTAAAATAAAAGAAGACACATCAGGTGTCCAGTGGTGACAAAAGTCTCCAATGGACAGAACAGGAGGAACAGCATGTGCCTGAGGCAGGGTGGCAGGAACGGGAGCTTCCCTTCTTAGTGGTGACAGAATCCAATCAAAGAGGTGTTTCTTTTCCTAATAATACAGATTGCTTTCTATGAGGGGGCAGGGGAGAGACAGAGAGAGAGAGAGAGAGAAAGAGAGAGAGAGAGAGAGAGAGAGAGAGAGAGAGAGAGAGAGACAGGGAAAGGGACAGGGACAGGGACAGGGACAGAGGAGAGTTGGCAATTGAAACACTATTCCCAACTGACGGACAGCCACCCCCTTTCTCTCCTTCTCCTCTGCAGACTTCCATAGTGGCTCATACTGACACTCACTATTTTTGTTTCCTCTCTCCAGCTCTACCTCATGGCTTTTCCCCATCTTTTTTTTTTTTTTGGTTTTTCAAGACAGGGTTTCTCTGTGTAGCCCTGGCTGTCCTGGAACTCACTCTGTAGACCAGGCTGGCCTCGAACTCAGAAATTCGCCTGCCTCTGCCTCCCGAGTGCTGGGATTAAAGGCATGCACCATCACTGCCCGACTTCCCCATCTTAACTTGAACTAGAATGCTGTCATTGAAGATTTCGGAGCTCCACACTAGGCCCTTGGAATGTGAGCACCAAACTGGCCTCTTCCCTATTTTGACTGCACGTATTATTTCAAATGACCTTAGCTCTCACATTTAGACTTGCAAATCCTCTGATGAGTTAATGTTATAAAAATAACAATGACAGGAGAGTTATCATTTTTTAAAGATCTATTTATTATTATATGTGTATGTGTGTGTGTGTGCCTGTGTAAGCTTATGTGCACAACATGTATGTGAAACCCTCAATATGGAAGCCCATAATATGGAGTTGGATCCTTTTAGGGCTGGAGTCCCAGTGATTGTGAGTTTTCAGCATGGATGGTAGATGGTGAGAACGGAGCTCTGGCTCTCTGTAAAAGCAGTAAGTGATCTGAACCACCCAGCCATCTCTCCAGCCCCAAAAGATTTATCATTAGGTCAACACTTCATGCATGCAAAGACATTAGCTCTTACAGCAGGTCTGCCTCAAGTCTAACTTAATATATTTTTTGAAGTCATATGCAGCTATGTTTGGTAGACTGTCCTGGTCTTTGGTAAAACCTAACCTTCCCTTGCAAAGAGGAGGTGGGAGAATCCTCCTTACGCTACCTGTGATGCTTGCTCTCATTGTCAGTTTGAGTGCATTTATAATCACTATGGGAACACACTTTGGGGGAGTCTATGGGGTTCTTCCAGGAAAGATTTAACTGGGGAAGAGAGTTACCCTGCATGTAAGTGACAATATCCTGTTGTCTGGGGTCCCAGTCTAACTAAAAAAGAGAAACTGAGCTGAGCATAGCATCTACCTCTCGCTGCTTCCTGACTGTGGATATCATGTGACCACCTCACATATCTGATGCCATGCCTTCTCCATCGTGATGGTCTGTACCCTCAAACCATAAACAAGAATATAAACTTTTCCTTCCTTAAGCTGTTTTTTTTTCCAGCTATTTTATCACGAGACGAGAAATTCACCCATGTGAAGACATGGGCCACTATTGATATTCCAACATTCTGTCTCAGTTTCAAACAGCTGAACTCACAACTCAAGGAGGGATTTGTACACTCATGTCCATAGCACTATCATGTGAAACAGCCAACATGCAAAGCCACACGTGTCAGGTGACAGGTAAATGGGAACAAAGTGTGGTATATCCACACAGTAAATGTCATTCTTCCTTTACAGGCAGCACTTCTGACACATGCTGTAAGGATAGGCCTTGATGAAAGTCACTGGGTAAAGCAAACCACGAACAGAGCAAATACCAGATGAGGCCATCAACATCCAGTGCTTAGAATACTTAACCTGCAGAGTCAAAAAGGAGGAGCAGGACGCTGGGATCTGGAGGGAAAGGGACAGAAGATGTGAGCTGTGGATGAAGATCTGCCACTTGGAAAGATAGAAGCTCTTTTAGGTGGGCTCTGGGAATGAATGCACAATGGAGTGCATGTGCCTCACAGTCCTGAATCTAAGCACTAAAACAGATAAAATGGTAACACTTCTTCTATGTATCCTTACGATATTGTTATATTTGCCCACCGGGCAAAGTGTTTCACCTGCAATCCTAGCTCTCAAGAAGCTCAGACAGGTGAATGTCAAACTAGAGGCCACACAAGTCTGGCTACACAACAGGATGCTAACTCAGTAAAAACCCTGAGGCAGTACCACATCTCAGTGGTGTAACAGTGCCATAACGTCCTGAAGGCTCTGGCTTTGATTCTCACCACCACAAAAAGGAAAAAATTAAAATGACAAAAGTCAAAATCAGGGCTGAAGAGATGGCTCAGTGGTTAAGAGCATGGCCTGCTCTTCCAGAGGTCCTGAGTTCAAATCCCAGCAACCACATAGTGGCTCACAACCATCTGTAATGGGATCCAATGCCCACTTCTAGTGTGTCTGAGGTCAGCTGCAGTGTTACTCATGTACATTAAATAAATCATTAAAAAAAAAAAAAAAAAAGTCAACATCTTTCTAAACTGAAGCCTAATTCCTTGCTCTGAGCTATCTGGATCCAGTGTGGTTTACTGCTTGGTTGTTTGTTTGTTTGGTTTGGTTTTGGTTTTTTGTGTTTGGTTTTTTTTTTCTGGTCATCATTTTTATCCTAGGGGAAAAGAAAGGATGTGCCTCCCTCCATTTAACAGCAGACTCCTGGAATTTTGAGTGTTGGAAGTCTTTGGGATGAATCTCCTGGGGGTTCTAAAGGCCATGACTCCCAACATTGTAGCACAAGAGAATTGGGTAATATGGGGAAAGATGTGGAGATAGGATTCTAAGACCTAAAACATAAGCTAGAGCGTGGATTCACACACACAGGACGAGCTGCTTGAGGGTGCATTTTCACTTGGTCTTTCAAACAAAGCACAAAGGCAGAGCTCACTCAGGCAAAGCCAGAGGAAGTGTAGGGTACCTCAGAAAACACACTTTCCTGTCTGTCCCCGGGTCCATTAATTTGTAGGACGGACGTTCCACAGCATGAACAGCTGTGTGTCCCTAGTGGCAGCATCGGAAGCCACTCTTCCATAAATATTTAGATAACCTGATAGGTGACAAGCGTGCTCTGCATGGTGTTTGCCTCTGAGACAGGGCACTGAGCCAACACTGCCATCCGACATCAGACATGCATAGCAGCTGAGAGACTTCCTCATACCTGCTCAACTGGCAGCCACTTGGTATTATTTTTATTTTTGGGAAAAGATGAGGATGCAGAAGACACTTTAGAGATTCAATAAATAAGCCTGAGCAGATCAGATCTTTCTCAGCTACAAAGCCTACCTCCCCTTCTTGTAGCTAACTGGCTCAACCATCCTGCAGCTACCCCCACTCAAATGAGAGAGTGACCTCTGAACTGCCCTTGTGACAAGGACAAAGCAAGATAGTTGTTTCATTAACATTATTACTACTTGTTGTTGATATTATTGTCAATATTGTTACTTTTTGCAAAGTGCTTACTAGGTAACATATCTATATATGTGCATGTAGACTTGATTCCACAGGATTCTCTAGTAGGACAAAACTTAGGCTTTTTATACAAAAAAAATTATAAAGAGAGATTTATTAGGTCACTCTACATGGTAGAGGCTGGAGATACCCACATTGAAACATCACCAGAGCCTGGTGGTTGATTGGTCAGTCTAAGCAGCTGAAAGTTTCAGAACCTATGATGCATCTTCAGTTAGAGGCTGCAGGCCCAGAAGCATCCTGGGGAGTGAAAGTCTGAAGAAACTAGAGACTGGTGTCCCAGACCACAGCAGTAGTAACAAATGCATTGGCTCAGGAGCAATGGCGCTTGCACACGCTGCCTAGAATCCCTTCCATTTTTATTGATCTAGCTCCAGCCTAACGGATGGTGGCTCCCACATTCAGGGCAAGCGTTTCTTTCTTATTTACTGCTCTGCATGAAGATAGGCTCTGGTAGCTAATCTCCTTGTAAAGTCTCAATCCACTCAATTTGGCCATCTAGGTGCTGTGCGGCATCTTAGGTAAACAGTGGGCTTATTCTTGTAGCTAAGTTATGTTCCTACACAAGCTCATCTCCCCTTGAATCAGTGACAGTTACAGCCCAACCCCAGGCAGCTGAGTACTTGTTGGGTAACCTGCATAACCCACTCAGCCACCCTCCCTCTTCCATTGCCACTCACATATGTAAGATTGAGACTCTTCAACAGAGATCCTAGGGGAAGGAAGTACAGGTCAAACACGATCAAGTGTTCCAATTACGAAGGAAACCTGGAAGGGCTGAAAGCGTTTCCAAGTCCAAGTCCACTCACCCCAAACAGCATTTGGTGTCCTTCAGGTTCATAGCCTCCACAGGATCAAATCCTTTCCAGAAAGATGTACAAAAAGAAGAAAAAAAAAATCTCCCAGAGTGACAATTGAAGTCCTTTTGTAATTTAACTTAGCTTTGAAGCCACTCTAGAAGCATGCAAACTAAGCCCAATTATGGTTACTATCTCAAAGAGATAAGACTTCAAGATTTATCTTTTCTTTTATGTGGATAACCTGGAGCTATAGGCAGAAGAGAGTGCTCAATTACAAAACTCTTGAAATAGAATCCTGTTTCAGTTAGTGAGTGAGTACAGAATTTGGATGGTAGAAATCGAAATCCATCTGCCAAATGTGGCAAAGTAGAGAACCACAAACATGTGCAACAGTTTGAAGTTACTAAAATCTGGGAGCTGTGCTTAGCATCTTACAGAGTCAGGTGCTAAGAGTCTCCAGGGAAGCACCAGGTCATTGCAGTAAACCATCCTGGACCTTTGCAAAGCAGGCACACTCTAGAGGCACAAGCCCCACCAAGGATGCCAAAGACAGCAGAATTTAATAGCCAGGTACAGGGTCCAGTTTAGCTCCTCACTCTGCTGCCCAAGGACTCGTGTAAGGATCTGATGCTCCCTGCCTGTGCTTATGTCTCTTTATCTGAAGAAAAAAAAAATGATATCTGCTTGATCAGATCATATGAGGATTATTAACTAAAACTTCTAAGCAAAGTTCTTGGTGTTGGATATGCATTCCATAGGACTAACCGTAATTTGAAAGAAAGCAGTGTGTGTGCTTGTGTACCTTTTCATGTGTGTGTATGCAAATGTAAATGTATGTGTGTGTGCAGGTATGCAGATGCATGTAGAGCCTAGAGGTTAAAGGTGGGTGTTCTTGTCAGTTTTTCTCCACCATGTTGTTGGTTTTGTTTTTTGTTTTATTTTAGGTTTGGTTGGGGTGGGGGGATATTTATTTATTTATTTATTTAAGTTTTGAGTCTGTTTTGTTTTTCCAAGACAGGGTTTCTCTGTGTAACAGAATGACCCTGTCTGCCCTAGAACTTGCTCTATTCACCAGGCTGGCCTGGAACTCAGAGATCTGCCTATCTCTTTCTCTGAAGTGCTGGGATTAAAGGCGTATACCACTTCTGCCCAACCACTTTGTTGTTTAAAATAAGATCGATCAATGGGTCTTGAGGTTCGTTGATTCATCTAGACTGACTGGTCAGGGTGTAGAGATCCACCTGTCTCTGCTCCCCCAACCCTGGGATTACAAGTATGCATTACTACACACAGGTTTTACATGGGTGCTGGGGATTCGAACAGGCCCCCTCTAACCTGCTGAGCCACTTTCTCAGCCTCTAACCTTGGTCTTGTGCATATGTATGTTCATGTGCATGTATGACTGTTACATGTGTGTGCACATATGTGTGTGCAGGTGTGCATCCATGTATGTGCAGGTGTGTATAGAGGCCTAAAATTGATATCAGAAGAAGTTGAATGTTTCTCCAATTTATTCATTAAGGCAGGATCTCTCAGTTGAGCCCAGAGCTCACCGATATAGCTAGTTGGGTTAGCCAGCTTGCTCTGGGGATCCTCTGCCTCCACTTTCCTAGGACTGGAATGACAGGTGACCACCACGCGCATCCAGCACTTATGTGGGTTCTGAGGAGCCAGCTCTTGTCCTCACTTTGCAAACACTTTCCACATGGCTATCTCCCAGTCCTTAACCTCAATCTGTGGCAACAATCTACTTTCCAATGCCCCAGTTACTTCCAATCATGACAGAAGCACCTCCTCCCTCCCCAAGCCCGGCTCTGTAGTTTCCCACCATGCTTCCTTGGTGTCACTTCTTGGAGATTCACACTCCACCCATCTGAAGCAGAGTTTTTGCTCAACATGGAAGCTGACCCAAGAAACTGACTCTAATTAAGTTGACCCAGAAGAGGAAAGGAAACAGTTGCAAGGGACCAGAGCAGGATACAGTGTTGTGCAGGCATTTGCATCCTTAAGCCAGGGCTCAGCTATGCACACACAGGGGGAAGATGAAACAAGACCATGGGGCTGCAGGGACAGGTACAAAAAGGGGGAAAGAACCAAATCAAAGCACAGGCTTCTTCTACCCCTCTCCCTCCCCCCTTCCTTCGTAGGGTTCTATCCCTCCCCCAGTCCTCAGCCACCCCTTTCTTCCCCAAGTCAGTGTAGACCCACCTGGCCTCCTGCATTTATAAGGTGACTTTGCAATGTCACTGCTCCTTCGGGACTTTGGTAATGTCATTTACAATTCCCATAACAACCAACCATGCTGCTCTCCAAACAGGCAAAAAACCAGAAGGGCTTGGAAATGTGAAGGCTCTTTAGCACCGTAGGTCCTGGAGTCATTTTCCAAGCATTTTGCTTCTCAGGTCTTCGAATTCTGCTGCTTAGCTAATAAAGTCTATGCAAATGTTTCAGATTCTGAAAAACTGTGAAATCTGAAACCCAAGTGCTTCAGAAGCGGGATACCCATTGTGTATCTGCCATGAGCATCAAGCTGTGGTCTTCCGGGAAACCAACGCAGCCCCCCTGCTAAATAAGATACTAAGGAGGTATTTCTCCCAGATTCTGATACAACTGGGATCCCCATGTTCTAGAGATTCCGATCTTAGAGCCCACTAGGGAAATTATTCTCTGCACAAACACTTCACTATTGGGGGTGGGGATAGGAACCCCTGTTCATCTGTGCTAATAATCGCTGAGTCCTTATTCTGGCCCCCTCTGGAAGGTCCAGATGGGTTTTTTCCTCTGGTAAATATAAATGTCTACAAAATGGCTTTTTCCTTCCTCACTCAGACCCACTTACCACCCATGTAGAACCATACTGGACAGAACTATATCTGTCTTGCCTCAAACTAAGAATTTACTGAAGAATCTTAGGTATTTTTCTCAGTTGCTACCAGCACTGGGATTCGAAGTTATAGTTGCCTCTGAGAACCCAGGACTTGCAGACGGTGGGTTTCAGAGAGTAGATGATGCTGTTGGCATGGCCCCCCAGTCAGCAAGTGCAAAGAGCTTAGCAATGGGTGGGCCCAAGTAGAGTGCAAATGGACAAGCAGCTCAGTGCTCATGTCAAAACACATTAAACATCGCACATTCAAAATGCTCAGAATGAGGCATGCTCCACGAGCAGTTCAGATTTGGGCATGTTTTCATAGACTTTGCCAACCGACCAACCTTAAGGTGTATGTCTCCCTCAGCCTTAATGGTAGAGATGATAAGTCAGTCTAGTTTGTGATTTTAGTGGCTGTACCATTCGGTAATCTTTCTATCAACTTCACCCTTAACAGGGAAAAGAGGCTGGGGTTGGGGATCAGTCACTGCCAACTTCACAAGCCAATGAGATAACATACTTCAAGACCTCTCAGAGTGACACAGATCTTACTAAATGTCTAGAATGTAGACTCCTAGTACCACTATGCTTGCTGTTTGTTTGCTTGTGACAGGGTCTCATGTAACCCAGGCTGGCCTTGAACTTACTTTACTATGTAGCCAAAGATAACCTTAAATTGCTGATCCTCCTGTCCCCACCTTCCAAAGGTCTAGATTATGTGCTGCCACAAAAGGCTGTGTGTGGTCTTTATCATTGTTCCCTTTGTCTTTCTCCCCCACTAAGAAAAATCCATCTCTTGTTCATTGTCGTCTAAACACAAAGCCCAGGTCTGGCCCAGCATATGACAAGTTCTCAAAAATCAGCACATGGAGCAAATGAGTAAATAGTCATTATTATCACTTGTACTTATAATATCAGTGACTTTTAAGCTGCATAGCCCTGAGCAAATTTCTTGTCTATAATAAAAGGCAAAAAGCATTTACATCTAAAAGTCTTAAAAACCTTAATGCCTATAAAGGTGGTGTGTTACTCTCTGGTGGGGTCTCAGAAGACTTTTGTTGTTGTTGTTGTTGTGTCCAGTTCTCTATGCTTATGTTCAGGCACAGGACAAGACACATGTTCTTGGGAAGGTTGTCTGAGATGCTGCGATCTGTTTCCAAGGCAGGAAGACCCTGACTGATCACCATAGTCATGTGAAACAATAAACATCCAACAGAAGGCCACTCACCCACATAGCTCCATTCATTCTGTATTCCACCCTGCAGGAGTTCCACCCTGCTTCTCCCAGACATGATACACTGCATCCAAGGACTGCTAAGTGGAATACAAGGCAGAGAGTCACTACCAGTAAAGAATGGAAGTGTAAATACATGAAAGACGAGTCCTTCTCCCTAGAAGGTTTCCATGCCATTAAAAATGAACGGAAGCATTCTCATACGCACAGCCAAGCAAACTTCCCTTAAATCTGCTATGTTGTTCGTCTGTGATTTTCAGCTATTAATGTCTCTCTAATGGAACCTAAAATCCATGAATACTTTACTGAATCCAAAGAGAACAGATCTTTGACTCTTCCTAATATTATTAATAAATGCTAAGAGGGTGTAACATGAAATTAATGGGCAAATTTAATAATTCTCCTATTAGGGTTGCCTTTCCATGTAGTTCCCAGGGGGGAAACATGTGTGCGCAGTTGCTGAAGACGATATTGTTTAATGGAAACTTTGTAAAAAGGAGAATTAGGCCTTTGGTGAGTGGGGATCTTTAATTTAATTTGTTTTTACTGCCAGAACACAGGGAGTTACTCACAGCAGATCACACCAGCAAGCAATCCAGCAGAAGTAAGCTTTGCTGTCAAAATCACCAGGGTAATGACTTCTCCAAGGCCTGGTGTTTGGAGAGCAGCATGGTTGGTTAGTATGGGAACTGTCAATGACATTACCAAAGTCCTGAAGGAGCAGTGACCTTGCAAAGTCACCTTAAAAATGCAGGAGGCCAGGTGGGTCTTCACTGACTTGGTGGAGAAAGGGGTGGCTGAGGACTGGGGGAAGGGTAGAACCCTACAAAGAAAGCAGAGGGAAGGAGGAGGGGGAGAGCCTATGCTTTGATTTGGTTCTATTCTCCTTAGTGCACGTCTCCAGTTTAAAAACAAAGTAAAAACCGGTGGCTGCAAATGCCCAGGAGCCTTTCCTGATGTGGGCTGTGCCACGCCCATGTGATACAGAGCCAGTCTTTGTAGAGGAGCCTGTAAAAGGGAAGATGAAAAGCTGAGTTGACAGGCCTCTACATCTCTCCCCTGCTAGCACCCCTCCCCCAGAAATAGAAAAGACTCAGATACTTGCACATTTCTGTCCCCATCGGCCCTGTTTTACAGTGACCAAAAGGTAGAAATAGCTCAGGCACCCCTCAGTCCATAGACAGTTGAGGGAGCGGTGTGGTACTAGCACACAATGGAACATTATCCAGCCTTAAAAAAATAAATAAATAAAATAATGAGGGGCTGGAGAGATGGCTCAGCGGTTAAGAGCACTGGCTGCTCTTCCAGCCATCCTGAGTTCAATTCCCAGCAACCACATAGTGGCTTACAACCATCTGTAATGGGATCCGATGCCCTCTTCTGGTGTGTCTGAAGACAGCAACAGTGAACTCATATACATAAAATAATAATGATAATGATAATAATAATAATAATAATAATAATAATAATAATAATAATAATAATAATGAAGACCTGGCCCTTGGTATATGACAGATGACCCTTCTCCCAGTGATATTGCACCAAGTCATGTTAAACAATGGTTTAGGAAAAAATTCTCTGCTCTGGCTAACCCAACAGGCTGGCATTAGCCACCCCAGCTAAAGGCTAAGTTAAACAGGAAATACTGGTGAAAAGCAGAGCGACTTGTAACTATTGGCAGGAATTGGTAAGGAAGACCAGTGATTCCAAATTGATCTTTGTAATTCCAAATTGAGCTGGTATGGAATTTAGGTTTACCTATGACAAGGAGTGGGGTGAGGCAGGACAAACTATGAATAACAAAGCAGTTTGGGTCAGGGCGTGGCATAACACATCTGGTTGGTTGTTGCCTTGGGGTTGGTTAGGCTAGAATGTCTACTAAGAAACTGTTCTAACTTCACTTGACGAGATCAACCCAGTTGCTATAACATCAGTGCTCCTGATGTGGAGTACAGCTTCACCCTCACAGGTAACCACTCTCCACTAACGAATGACCTAACATGCTGTTCCCAGAACCCAAGGCCACCAGTGTTTAGGGCACTGACGCTTACCTGTGTCCTTCAGCTTCTGGTTGGGAATGAGTCTGTTTAGGTTCATCCTTGAGTGTTGAGCCTGTCTACAATGGTCAAGTAGGAGTTTGACCTGAAGTTAAAGAGAAAGAAGAACAAAGCAGAGAGGCCAGACTTTCATTCCACTCTGAGTTTCCTTGCACAGGGAGTCAGTGCTTCTCAGAAAAGCCATTTGGAGATGCCTATACTAATAAATTAAGCCAGTATACAAAGGCAAACTTACAGGACTCTACCCTCCTGTGGTGAGTCCAGTCTGAGAGTGAGGATGTGAGGACCGGGCAGGAGAGGGAGTGAGGAATTATTGCTTAGTGGTCAGAGGCTCTGAGCTAACAAAAGAGAGAGGGCTGGGGCTGGTGGTTGTCAGCACTGGATCTGACAGATGCATTTTTTTGGAGCATAAATTTTACAGGCAGGAATGGTTAAAATGGCCAACCTTGTACTATATATTTTGACATAATAAAAAGGCGTTCTCATGCTTTAGAAACCAGTGTCCTGTGTTCCCTCCTTTCTGCTACTTCCATCTTCTCTTCTCCATTTCTGAACCGCCCTTCTATGCCCAAACATAGGGAGCTGAGTACAAACACTCATGCCTAGTTCCTAGTAGGTGCCCAAGAAGATAGAAGTTTTCTCTCCCCTAGGAGTCTGTACAGGAAGGAGTCTGCGGCAGCACACAGTCAGCACCTTCCTTCTTTTGGTTTGCTCTCCTTTTAAGGATGTTTAAGATTATGTGTGCTAAAAGATACGGTGTTTCTATGAGAAATCACATGACTTATGAATATGCCAAGAAGTGTGTGCTAACATCACACTCATGGGTAAGAGAAGGCTTTGCACGATAATGCTTGTTTAGGAATTTCCATCAGAATTTGATTCAAAACAAACAGCACCAAGGAGTTGGAGAGGTGACTGGGTGGTTAAGAGCACTGGCTGGTGCTCAGAGGCCCTTGGTTTAGTTCCCAGCATCCACAGAGCAGCTCACAACCGTCTGTGACTCCAGTTCCAGGGGATCTGATGCTCTCTTCTGACCTCCACGGGTGTCAGGCACACACATTGTACACCTGCCTATGTATCGTCAAAGCACCCACACAAATAAAATAAGATGTTAAAAAAAATTAAACAAGGAAAATGAAAAGAAATATTACCAGGATACCAAGATATCCATACAATGGAGTTTTCCTCAGCCTGAAAAAGAATGAAGCTGGGGGTGGAGGGATGCCTCAGCTGCTGAGGATTCTTGTCAGGCAGCTCACAAGCAGCTGTCACTCCAGTTCCATGACATCTGAGTCCCTCTTTTGGTCCCTGCATACATCTACTCACACACATTCACATACATACACACACTCATACATACACATACATACGCCTGCACACACACACACACACACACACACACACACACAAATTAAATAAATAAAAGAAGAATGAAAATATCTTTTGCAGAACAGAAGTATGAACCATGTTAAGAGAAGTAAGCCAGACTCAGGAAGATAAAGATTGTAGAATCTAGATTTAGAGGAGGAGAGGGAGAGGGAGATGTAGAAAGGAAATTACTTGGAAAAAAGAAAGGGACTAATGAACAGGGGAACAAGACAGGGTAGTAGGAGAGGGTGTGTGATTAACGTATATTATAGACCTGTACGGAAATATCATAATAAAACCCCTTATTTTGTACAAAATATACACCAGTAAAATGGTGAGGAATTGGCACTAAAAAGACAGAAGAAAAATCAACAGATTTTACTCCCACAAAAAACACAGATCTGCTTCTAATTGGCATTTATCAGCACTGAAGGCAGGGCCTGAAATTGGACCAAATCTCTGCCCTATTGAGACAGATGTCCAAATATTCTGACCTCATACCAAAGAAACCTCCATTTGCCTCATGTCTGGAGAAAGCATCACCAGGTGGATGGATCCTCAGACACGAAGTCAAGGCTGATGCAAAAGGCTTTGATATTGAAGATCTAAAGGTATGAGGCAGCTTCTGTCCCCCACCCCTGGATTAATGAAGAATCTGAGAAAATGTATGTATGCCTACTCTCTAGTTATAAAGGTTCCAAGTCAGGCAGTGGTGGTGCAAGCCTTTAGTCCCAACACTCAGGAGGCAGAGCAAGTGGATCTCTGAGTTCAAGGCCAGCCTGGTCTACAGAGTGAGTTCCAGGACAGCCAGGGCTAAACAGAGAAACCTGTCTTGAGAAAACCTAAGATAGGTAGATGGATGGATGGATGGATGGATGGATGGATGGATGGGCGGGCGGGCAGGTGGGTAGATGGACTCTACAATACTGGGATCTAGGAATTTACAAGTGTCCCCCTATCACCTTTGATAGGGGATTTAACTCCCAAATCAGGATTTTGAGTTAGTTTTATCTTTACCCACTCTTTGCTTTTTTAAATTTGGCGTGACTATTTTCTTTAACAGTGAAAATGTACCGCAGTAATATTTAAGATGTTACTTGACACCTGTGAGATCAGTTGTTTTGAGAAAGGGCAACGTTTTCAAGTGGAAACTTGCATTAGAACCCGCTCTGGTCTGTGTCTCAGATCACCATGTGATGCTGGTAATTTAACAGCTGACATATAACCTGGCTCTCCCTGACACCTGGTAGGTATTTGTAACTAGGTTCTAAGGGAATTTAACCACAAGTTTCCTGGGCAATGAGTTTAGGGGGAAATGCTTACAAAATAATAAAAACGTACATATAAATAGAAACTATCAAATATATATATAAAACAAACAAATGTGTAAATACTGATATTATATATGCACAAATATATCACTGTTTATACGAGTCTATGCCAAGGGCATTAGAGAATTCACATCTTTAAAAGATTATGCTTACCCCACTCCTTTGTGATTCAAAATACAATAAAAGTACTCATAAACTTCTCTTATTGCTATGACGACTGAGGCCTCTGTTTGCACTGCCTGGCTTGGTACAGGATTAAATGACACACTTTGGAAGCCCCAGTCATGGGCCACCCATGTGCCAAAATGAGAGACAGGTGTCAGGACCACACCTCGCATTCCCCTGGCTAAGCCCACACTGAATGAAACATGGAATCAGAAACAATTGATCCTTCATCTTCAACCACCTTGCAAGGCCTAATTGGGTGGGCTGTTTTAATGGAATGCTCTCATCAATTCAAGCAACCAGTCACTAAAGAGCCATCTCTAAACTCTAAAGAGCGATCTAACTGCTTCCCCAGCGCTCACAGGTGTGGCATCACACCTGTGACGTCATGTGTAGACTGCTCTGATGATGAGGTTGGACCAGTTCCAGCTCTGGGCTCATCAGTTCTGTGTACATCCCTGTAATTATCCAGTTCCCTACTTTCTCACACACTAAACTAAAAGCAGGTAAGAATCTGTTCTATCTGTGGCCAGAAGACTTGTACTGAGGCTGGAGGGCAGTCGGTCCCACTTTCTGGAACCTCAGCGCAATTCACAGTACACTTCAGATAACAGACATAAACCCAGTGAATTACTTCCCAAGCTTGCTGGTGTGGCCAGAAACCCCCAGAAAATTCAGAGCAACCTCAAGTCAAACTTCTCAAGTATTCTTTACTTGGCTCCTTACTACGGTCACGTCAGTCCAGAAAAGATCCAAGTGTTCAGGACCCTGAACAGTCCTCCTGTGACCACCAATAAGGCCCCAAAGGCCATTAAAATGTAGTTATGGGGCTCACTCAAAACTTCCCCATGTAAAAATTGATTTGACCTTTGTAATGAGCAGTGCAGCGAGGACTGATCAGACCCACAAACACATGTGCCCTTTGTCCAAAAGTCCACTTCTCAGAACATTTCCCACAGATACACACTGCAGCTCTGACTCCCATAGCAGATCATTGGAGACTGCCTATGGGTAGGTAGGTAGACACTGAAAAGGTGAATGAATGTACTATTGATGATCCACACAGCAGAACAAATGATAGCCACCACGTGTGAGAAAATTGTGCCATACTTCTCTAGATAGAAAGTAACATTTCTGGGGCTCGAGAGATGACTTAGGGGTTAAATGTGTGTATTGCTCTTGGCAGAAGACTCTCATTTGGTCCCCAGCACCCACCCAGAACAGATTATAGTCACCTTTAACTTCAGCTTCAAGGGACCCAATGCACTCTTCTGGCCTCTTCAGGCTTCAGCACTCATGTGGGCAGGCAGGCAGACAGACAGACAGACAGGCAGACACACACACACACACACACACACACACACACACAAATAAATAAATTGTTTTTTAAAAATAAAATGTTAAAGCTCAAAGTGAGAATAACAGACATATGGAGCTTTTATTCATTTTTAAAAGAAAAACGCCTCACGTGCATTTGCCTTTCTACGTACATTGAAGCTGGAAAAATTCACAAGAAGTCAGGTCTGCCTCGATGGACTCCTTGACAGCTGTGAGATGAGGGCTGGCTTACAGGCTTGTCAACAGCAGCAGTGAGTCCTGGTGTCACAGTCTACGGTTTTGCTTTTTAGATTTGAAGCATCTAAATATATATTTTCATTTTTATATTAATTTTCACCATAATTTGGCAGGTCTCCCAGACCCTAGGCACTTATTTGGGCACAAAATAGAACTCTATCTCTTTGAATTTCTCTGTCTCTGCATGTCTCTCTCTGTCTCTGTCTCTCTCTCTCTGTCTCTCTCTCTCATGTCTGTCTGTCTGTCTGAAAAGCATGAGCAACCTCTAAGCTGCCACTAACCACAGCTGAACCTCACTAACATGGGCCAGAGCACTGTATCGATACTAAGAAAATACGGCAGGGCCTCAGGAACGCTCTCATTCCCTGTAGCTAAGAAGGCTCATTTTTCTTCTTATGAAAAATAGTATTTCACTATAGGGTCTATTCTTGCTGAATTATCAATAATGGGACTCCATATTAAAGGCCAGGTATGGTAGTGCATACCCATAATTCCAGCCCTTAAAGTGGAGGTTAGGCAGAAGAATTGTGGGCCTGAGGCCAGCCTAGGCTAAAGTGTTGATTTAAATATAAAACAACTACAATAATAATAATAATAATAATAATAATAATAATAATAATAATAATATCTGTTGTAGTCGTCGCTTTAGGCAAAGTATCACACAACAGCTGGCAATGTGATGGGAAAACCCTTTCAATTTAGCGTCAGTGAGAAGACATGTAAAACATTTGCTGAACAGTAGTTACCTGCAGTGAATGAGGAAAGCTTTCCTGAGATTTGACTCAACCCCTACTCATCTCCCTCTCCTTATAGACATCTGAGATAAAGCCCAGCACTTAGTGGGGCCTTCCCTAAGAGCACACTCCAGTGCTGATGGAAGGACCGCTGTTGGAAGGCAGCTCACCTGTCATCTCGATCTCATACATGCATTTTGTCATACCATGGTGCCAGCCATCTGAGACAGTATAGCCGACAAGGTCCCTGCTGCCACAGAGACACAGTCAACCAACATAGTCATCTAGTGAGATGTGTTGTGGAGAAAAATAAGACAAATCTTTCTGAATGGCAAATAACCAATGCTTTCTCATGGACAGAAGGGAGCCCAGGAACTGGTACATTCACATGTATGGTGACTTTCCTCAGTGGAATATTTTAATGAGGTGATGGATTAATCCTGTTACCTGTCAAGTTGGAAATGGACAAGTTCAACAATGGTGGTAATAGTCCCGATCAGACATTCAGACATCAATAAAGGACTGTCCTTAACAGCCAAGGGTAACAATGCTTCCAGGTTTAAAAATATACAAAAGTTAGAAATGCAGGGTTGGTAATGGAAATCAAAAGCCCTTTGCCCAGAATCTAAGCTCAGGAAACTCAAAGAGTGGCATCATTAAAGGGTTAAGTCCCCTGAATGGGCTACTGGGAAAATGGAGGAGGAAATAGAGAAGGGGAAGAAGGAAGGGAAGAAAGGAGGTTGCAGGGAGGGAAGGAGGGAGGGGAAACGGAAGGAAGGAAGCAAGCAAGCAAACAATCTTGTTAACAGGAAGTAAAAGGTTAGTGCTGGCAGGCTTGGCCTGCCATGGGGAAACAGGTGAAGGTGACATCACAAGATCTCAGCAAGAGGTACCACACCCTAGCATCAGGTGTTCCTGTCAGAAAGCTGGTTAAACCTAATGGCTCTCCCCATTTCCCCCATTTTATGGCTGTTCCCTGTCCACATTGCTGTGCCCTGGCTCTTCATCAGTCTGAATCCCTAGGATAAAGCAACTGCATGTTGGGAGCTCATCCCGATCCCTAATTGTCACTGTGTGCTTAGCCAGTGTAAATGTCTCCAGCTCGTCTTCTAGAAGGGTCCTCAGTAAGGAGCCTTCTGAAATACACTACTCTATTTTCTTCTGGCAAAACAAATGATAATTAAATGTGTTTACTGGAATTTTGCCTCCTGCCCAAAGGACTTCTTTTCCTTTCTTATGTTCTAAAACTTCGTAGATCTGTCTCACTGGTGGTCACTCTGAGTTGGTAATCTCAGGAATATGGTGGCTTTCAATGTGCAGTTTCCAAATCCGTAGTCCAAGAAAATTGTCTTGGATGATAATTGTTAGTTCTACCCCATGGCTTTGTTTTGCTTTGGGGGTTAAAAAACAAACAAACCAACAAAACCAAGATTAATTACACTGATGTTAGACCCATCTACACAACTCCCCTGCCTCAGACCTTCCAACACCATATCTTATTTTCCCTTTTCCTCCTCTCCCCTCCCCGATTCTCCCCTCCCCTTGTCTTTCCCCTCCCCTCCCCTTCCCCCTCCTTTCCTTTCCTCTTCTCCTCCTGCCTCCCTCATTTCCTCTTCTGACATCATGATCTGTTGCCTCCTTCCCCTAAACCATCACCACCACCATCATCATCACTTCTGAATCTACCACACCATCGTGTACCACAGCTCTGACCTCCTTGTGCACAATCAACCAATATTTTTGTAATCGAATGAAATGGCTGCTTTGTCTAGAGCTCCAACTAACTGGAATAATTTGCTTTTTGCAGTGAAGTGGAGAATGTAATACAGATCTGAACACAGAAAATGCCTTTAAGTGTTTGATAGGTAGTTGGGAGCCAGGCAACCAGCGGTCCTCTCTCCGTGGGACCCGAATAATCAATCCACTGTCAGATATTGGGTGCAAAGTAGAGGCCCATTCCACTAAATTTGTTTATCTTAAAAAGCAATGGGTAACCTAGGCATGGTAGTATAAACCTTTAATCCCTGCATCCGGGAGGCAGAGGCAGGAGGATCTCTGTGAGTTCAAGGCCAGCCTGGTCTACAGAGTGAGTTCCCAGGGCAGCCAGGGCTACACAGAGAAACCCTGTCTCAAAAACAAACAAACAAAAAGTAGTAGGTACTTGGATATCATGACCAACAAGGGAAGGTCATTAATGCTTTTTTCTTGTTCATATTGTCACTCATGTGCCTAGTCCTCTGTTTAGTGGCATTTCCTTAGGGCAGAGTCACCCCAAAGCCATGTCTCATAAAGAGACGATGTTGCCTGTGCTCTATTGAAAGCAATCCTTACTCTGTGTGTCATTTCTCTGACTCAATACGTTCCAGGCTATCAAAGTGTTCTCCGCTGTGCTACGTCCTACCTGCCAGACCTAAACACTTTTATTATCTTATTCATAATCAGATTAGATGATTTGATTCATTTTCTCCCCAAATCATCTGTAACAAGGACAAGATTGCTCAACACTTTTGCCTTCCAGATTCCTCTTCCATTACTTTAAAAAGCAGTTATGAGAATATTTTCTTCATGAGTTTATATAAGTACCAGGAATACTGAGATATTAAAATAAAGCTATATTATCATTCTTTGCATAGGTTCCTTTTATGATGTGTTGACTAAATATCAGACCCAAACAACTCGAGAATAGAAGGGCTTCTTTGGCTCAGGATTCAGCAGCTTCTGCTCATCACACTAAGGAGCCATGCTGGACAGACCCAGCCCTTAGTGGAGGAGTACATGGCAGCTTCAGAAATACAAGCCACAAGACAGGAACCAGGATCTACTGCAATCGTCAGAAGGTCTCCCCTATTTTGCCAGCTAAGCCTTACCTCCTATCTTAGTCAGGGTTTCTATTCCTGCACAAACATCATGACCAAGAAGTAAGTTGGGGAGGAAAGGGTTTATTCAGTTTACACTTCCACATTGCTGTTCATCACCAAAGGAAGTCAGGACAGGAACTCACACAGGGCAAGAACTTGGAGGCAGGAACTGATGCAGAGGCCATGGAAAGGTGCTGCTTACTGGCCTGCTTCCCCTGGCTTGCTCAGCTTGTTTTCTTATAGAACCCAGAACTACCAGCCCAGGGATGGCACCATCCACAATGGGCTGGGCCCTTCCCCCTTGATCACTAATTGAGGAAATGCCTTGAAGCTGGATTTCAAGGAGGCATTTCCTCAAATGAAGCTCCTTTCTCTGTAATCACTCCAGCTTGTGTCAAGTTGACACACAAAACCAGACAGTATACCTCCTAAAGGGACCCACAGCCTTCAAATAGTGCCACAACCCAAGGACCAAGATTTCAAAGCACAAGGCTGTGAAGTATGTCCCAGATTCAAACCAGAGCGCTCTTAAGAGGCTTTCTTTCTTGAACAGTCAATCTAATAAATACACAGCATTCTGTTGAGGGATCAGGAATAGTGGGGATGGTTTACAGAGCCCCCGAGTCTAGAACCAGATAGTCTGAATTTGAATCCCTCAGCGTCCTCTGAATTTGGATCCTTCCAGCTGAGTGATCTTAAAGAAGTTACTGAAAACTTTTTCCTGTTTCTCCCCCGGGAAGCAGGAAGGCAGTAAGTAGCCCAGAACTTTTATGAGAAAGAAGTGAGTTAATACTCGGTAAGGACGCCTAACTCAAGCCAGTGCGCCCACAAAGGCCATTCTTGCTATGAAAGCAATTTCTTTCCACAAAGACAATCTTGAACTTTCACACAGAACACTCTGTGATCCTTTGAGTATTGGATTTGAATGGAAAAAAAGAAATGAGCAGGAAGGGACATGACTGATCTTTTAGGGACGGTGGAGGAGAACACTTATTGTAGATAAAAGGGAGAGCATAGCCAGAGGCAGGGACATCTGGGAGAGTCCAGAGTGGACAGACCCCGAGTCCTGTGAAGAGAGGAGTGAGGGGGAGGAGAGCGGAGAGAAGGGGACCAGGTGCAGCAGCCAAGAGGACAAAAGGTAAAAAATGTGGACTGGTAACCTAAAATGGCTGGATTGTATAAGGAAGAACTTCTGGGGGAAGGGCAACCCAGCACTGGAGAGTTGAGGTAGAGGGCAGGGTGTGCCAGCCATACCCAGAGACAGGTAGGGACTTAGATAGCTGGGAGAGCTTGGAGGCCAGGTCTGCTTTGATATGTTAAATAGGCACCTCAGCCATTTGTTCCAGGGTTTGAGACTTAACAGGATTCTTTCAGTTTTGTGAATAGCTTAAATTATTTTAAATAAAGTTGTGGACGGTGTCTGATCCAGCTATTTGGTGTGAATATTTGAGCTGCATACAGTCCAACCTGCTAAGGAAACCCAGAAACTGTGACATTCTCTTAGCCTGAGATGGCGTTCTCCTCACCACAGAAAAGGACCAGAAAGCACAGGCCTGAAGCACTGGCCTGTTGTTAGGTGTTCTCTATCCACAATTCTCCCTGATGTCTCCCAAAACCTCATTTAGATAAACAATCCCTCTAAGCAGCAAGAGCACTGTTGGCACACCTCACTCGTAGCCACATTTGTTTGGGAGCATGGAAATCTTGGCAACATCCTTGTGCAAATACAGTGATCATCCCAATGCTGTTCTGACAGAGGGAACAGGCTGTCTGCAGCAAGCTGGTTGTGAGCTGATAGAATTCCAGTTAGACAACAGTGGGTGGTGCAAGGTGATTTCACTGTGAAACAGAGCAGATGAAACCAGCTAGAGACAGTGGGCTCAGGGGACATGGGTAGGGAGATGCTGCTTGGTAGTGTGGAGTTTCAGGTTTGCCTGTGTGATGCAGTGGTCTGGCCCAAGCATTCTCACTCATGTGCTCGGCTACTCAAATGAACACGAGGAAATTGGTAAGCTTCATGTAATGTGTGCTACACCATCGTCAAAAATAAGTGCAGTTAGATAACCTATATCCAAAATGTTTGGAATTTCAGGTGTTTTGTTTTCAAGTTTGAGGTGTTTGCATAAATGAGAGGAGGAATCTGAGGCATGAGACTCAGGCCAAAATGCAAAATTCACTCCTGCTTCATGCACTTCGTTCAATACAAATCAGAGGCAATTGCACATATTTTTAATAATTTTATGCCCAGATAAATCTCAGCCAAGGAACTTTGCACTTGTGGCATCCTGTTGCCATTCAGAAAGGTTTACATCTTGCATTTCCAAATCAGACACGCTCAGTTTATAATTAAAAACAAAGCACAACAAAGAGCCACAGTGGGTTTCTCCGGTCCCTCTCACTACAAATTTGGAATACAAAGACTTATCAAAGCTTGCCCAGGTTTAACTGCTGCTGAGCAGGATGGGTTTAGTTATGCCGAGCACAGGTTTGCTGCTCAGCAAGACCCTGGGGCTGCATTGAGCTAGAGCGAGCCTCTGGAATATTAGGCAGCTTTGCAAAAGAAGGGAATTCTGAGGCATTCGGTGGCACAGGTGAGTGTTTAGGGCATCATGGGGCATGAAATAAGATAGTTTCAAACCAACAGACATTTCAGGAGGCCACTCACATAAGAGGCTTAGAGTTGTCAAGTCCATAGCCACAGAAAGCAGAACGGAAGCTGCCAGGGCTGGGAACAGGGTGGAGCAGGGATTTGGTGTTTAATAAATCAGAGTTTCAGTTGTGCAAGATGAAAAACTTGGTGCACACAGATGATGGTGTTAGTTATGTGGCTGCGTGAATGTAGCCCTTCCCAAACATCACCACCACTGGAGAGCCAGGATTCAAACCTAAGAGCCTGTCAGGGACAGTGCACACCAAAACCATAAAGAAAAATTACTGTGTGCCCATTAAAAATAAAATCATAGTTTTTAAAAAGGCGGCCTTGGGGCTGGAGAGGTGGCAGAGTGGTTAGAGCACTAGCTGCTTTGACAGGAGACCCAACGTAGGTTCACGTTGAGTGACTCACAACTGCCTGTATCTCTGGCTTCAGGAGATCCAGTGGCCTTTTCTAGCTTCTGCAGGTTAACCCCACACATGTGGCACACATTCATACAGTCATACACATAGATGCAAATAAAAGTAAATCTTTAAGGGGCCGGAGACATGCCTAAGTGGTTAAGAGCTCTGGCTGCTTGTAGAGAGTCCGGGTTTGATTTCCAGCACCCACTTGGCAGCTCACAATCATCCATAACTCTAGCTCCAAGTGAGCTTCAGTCTGTTCAGTCCCTGCCCTCACATGGTACATGTGCATGCTGGCAAAACTCCCATATACAGAAAAGTAACTAAGTAAATGGTTTTTTGGGGGAAAAAATCCTTATAAGAGAAAAGAAGCCTGGGCACCTCCAGATCTACACTAATCACTACACTATACTTCCCAAGAAATTTCTAGCATGGTTTCCCCCCTCACCCATCATGCCCTCCCAGAGGCACCTGTTGAGAACCGGCTGTGTCCTCATGCCTGTCAAAACGAAAATCCTATTCTCGCAAAAACTGTTTGCCAAGAGGTTGTCAGACAACCAACTGCATGTAATTGAGCTTCTGAAAGAACATGCCCTCGGGTGAGTTTCAAAGAAATGCTACAAATTAAGATAATAGATGATTATGTAAAACATGAGTCAAAACTGTCAGAAGACCACAGTCTCAGAAACTATGAGCTTGGCACGTGGGTCTACGTGGCCCCACGGCTGCCCACTGAGGTCATGTCCTCCGTCATTTTAACTAGACATTTGGCTGCCTTTAGAGGTTGCTGTAATTTATACTTCATTGCATTGTAAGCCTGGGTTTGTACAAAAACTCCTGAGATGTATTCCTGAGCTGACAGGAAAACCCACCCAAGCAGACAGAGGTGCTGGAGACCAGGATGCAGCAGGAGGAGTTGCTTTTGATGAGTGAAACTGAGGGAAGTCCGTGGAGAGATCCTGAGTGTCTCTGAATGGAATGTCAAGTTTACTTATTGACCAGTACTCTGCCACCCACCTCTGCCATGCACATTAACCAGAATGGCTCCAACCACTTCCCCTCTGCCCTCTTTGGGAGCTTTTTCTGGATATTAGAGCCCACATGGCCAAGAAAACACCCCAGAAAGTCTCAACCTCTGGAAAATCCCCAGAGGGTGGCTTGCAAGAACTAACAAACTGCCCCTCCCTTCCTCCTGGGGGAGATAAAGTGCTCTCCAGGATCTCTTGGAGTTCCCAGGGAATTTTGAGCCTAGTTGCCCATGGTGCAGTTCTATGCAACAGTGGGTGCTCTTTGCTTCCTACTTCTGGTCCTTAGGATCACCTCCCATACAAACTACCTGCACAACAGCTTAGTCTCCGTTCCTGCTTCTGCACACTAAGGCTAGGACCTCAAGAAGTGCACATCAAAAGCTGCCTCTTCCGTTATCTTGGCTTTCTCTGCGTTACTATTAAACATGACTGAGCAAGGATCTCTCAACTGAAGAGCCTGTTTTCGAAGCCTGTGCCTTCTCTTGAGGAGACTCCAACTGCTCCAAAGACAGCCTAGCCTGGCCAAAGTGCAGTAAAGCTCCATTTTCCAGAGCAGTAACAGGGCACTGCTTTCATCAAGAGCTGGGATTCCAGCTTCCTCAACTTGTACTGGCCAGTTAAATCCAGTTTATGCACCTCCAGGGTCTCCAAAGAGAATCCCTGGAGGATCTTCTGCTGGGTTGGGTAAGCTTCTGCCCCAGCAGTTCCAGCAACTCTGACTGGGTGGCTGTGGCCCAGTGTGCTGTGCAGCTTCCTGGTCCCTGCCACCCTCTTGGTGACCAGGGGTTAGTGTAGGCATTGACCCTAGTTTTATGTCCCTTGATCTTGGTCTGGTCCTTTGGCCTTTGACCCCGCTGTCTGTTGCTTTCAAGCATTATTCTGTTCTTTCTGTTGAAGTCACCACTCTGTCCCTGTCCTGCTGGACTGAGCTGACTGTCAACAGCACAGCAAACATGAGAAAGGAAGGGGTAGGGAGGAGGGGGAGCGGTTTCATTGGCTCAGCTGAGTGGTTAGAAAGCAAGGTTGCTTTTCTTTGTTTCTTCTTGAAGCAAATAACTTGTTTAACTTGGATTGATTGGCCATTTGACCTGGGCTCCCTGGGACCCCAGGGCAGCCTGATAGAGTCGGTAAATAGAGTGTAGGTTCAAGGACTTCTTTCTTCTACCTCAGATCTGCCACAAAGAAAGAGGAACCGTGGCTGCCTTATCCCTCCTTTCAAACGTTGTGTTTTGAAAACACATTCTTAACATTTTGCTTACAAAACAACAAATCCTTCTCTAAGGTCTCCATTCAGGCCTTAGTTCTTATACTAGGCCTTCAAAGCAAAGGTCTGTGGCTCTCCAACAACTCAGATTATGGGCTTAAAAAAAAAAATTCAAAGAAAAAAACCTGCCTATTCCAAGGTAAATTGCAAACATTGGAGGATGGGCCCTAGGTAACATTGGCCACAAAGGTATGTGCTCCCCTACATGAGTCACAAACAGGAATCAAAGCCAATGACTGGAGCCCAGAAAGAAGTGTGGACTTGGCAAGGAAACCAGCAAAAGGAAACAGTTGGAAAGTACAGTATCCTTTAGTTTAAAATGAATGTGTTAGAAATATGTGTGTTGAGTTTGGACAAGTGCTTTTGGACTTACTGCTTCTTCCTTCCTTCCTTCCTTCCTTCCTTCCTTCCTTCCTTCCTTCCTTTCTTTTATACTCTTTCTTCTCATTAATGAAAATAAAAACACCTAACAGCTCAGAGTTTATACAAATTCATTTTTAAATTTTTATTTATTTATTAATGTGTAGGTCAGAATGACAACTGGCAGAGAGTCCCTTCTCTCTCTCTCTCTCTACCATGTGGGATGAAGGAATTGAACTCAGATCCCCAGGTTTAGCAGCAAGCTCCTTTACTTGCTGAGCCATCTCACTGGCTCCCGGATTGATTATTTTGACAAAACAAATAAAGTGATGTGATGCAGAAGCTTGAGGGTTGGTTAGTTTGTAGCCACAGCCCAGGCTGCTGCTGAGCTTTCTGATGCCTCCCACTTCAGTGCTAGACACATGTAATTCCACACCATGATCTATGTTTTTAAATTCTTATTCGCACTTTTCATTTTCCAACAAGTAATTTGATGCCATTAATTAAAAGCCTTAAAAGGTGTTTGTTCCCACGGGAGGGGGTTAGTAGCTGGACTGTAAAGGAAGATTAAATAATAATAGTAATAATAATAATAATAATAATAATAATAATAATAATAATAAAGTGTTTGCTCCCTGGCCCCATAAATTTACAATTTTGTAAGTCTATACCAAACAATTATTTTACACTTTGACTTATATTACTCTCAAAATTCCCAGTTCTGATCACAGTTACACAAACCTGGAGGTTGGATGAAGACAGAAAGAAAGAAAAAAAGAAAGAAAGAAAGAAAGAAAGAAAGAAAGAAAAAGGAACAGAGACATGATGGGTCCTAGGTATAGTGAAGGAGAGCATTTATTACAGACATGTGGGAGAGCATAGCCAGAGGCAGGGACATCTGGGTCAGTTGTGTGGGTGGACATGACCCTGAGCCATGTGGGGAGAGAAGGGAGAGGGAACCAGGTGCAGCAGCCAGGAGGCCCAAACGTACAGAGAGAGCAGATAACCAACATGTCTGGATTATAGGGGAAGAGCAGCCTAGACCTCTGGGCTGGAGAAGTTTAGAGTAGGGGACCAGGTATACCAGCCAGGAGGACCCTCTAACAGGTTGGTACTGAGGGATGCAAGGAGAACCTGGTGGCCATGTCTGCTTTGATGTCAGCCTTTTGTCTCAGGTTTGAAACCTAACATCTGTGACTTACCTTCCATTAGCAGAATTGGGCTTGAGCACATACTATGACAAATACTGTCACCGGATGACATTCAGCTTCAAAACCGCCATGAAAATTGTAATGCTCAGAAAGTGATTTTAACAAAAAGAAAAAAGGAAAAGAAAGAAGATCACATATGATTTCAAGTATGAGAAATATACACTTACGTGTGCTTCTATGCCCATCCATGATCTCAATATAGCTATATGTGATATATCAATGAATACTCACATGGAAAGGTAGGAAGCCTGGCCTTTCACATATCCCAAATTGACAATTAGTACCAAAGAACAGATGATTTTTTTTGTGTGTGCCTGGAGCCTGCTGGTTGGCTGGCTGGGGGCATCTGATCCGGTAGCGTATCAGTGACACCCACACCTCTGCTCTTTTGCAGCTTACCAAACACAGAGGAGGTGCAGATCTGTCAGGAACAGAAAGCAGACTGTCAAAGGTTTACCAACCCTGGGACACAAAATCTGTAGGAGATGAGGCTCCACTCCAGCAGTGATGTTTTCTCTGGAATGATTTTTACTATATAAATATGCACCACATGTTTGCATGTAAATCAATTTAACAAATATTTTGTACATCTACCTCATATATTATCCAGTAAACCTATTATTGTTGTTCACAATTTAAAAGTCATATCCAACTATAAAACTTGTATTTTTGTGTATAAATATGAAATGATTGTCAAAATGTATTCCTGTGTAAACGGTTTCCTTGGAACAGCCCAGACTTTACAAGCAGAACAGTGTAGGCATGGTTTCAAGCTGCCAGAACTTCCAGAAAGTTCCAGGATTAGCTTGTGGCCCAGTGTCTTAGTTCATACTATTATGAATCTTAGAAAGATTAGGATGAGCACAAAGACTTCCAGGAACTTGACAACCAATTAAAAAGCTCACTTGCAGCATTCACTCAATAAGTCATGCTAATCAGGGCTCTCTGTGCTTGGAATTCAAAAGAATGTTAATCCCCAGAAAGCCAAGCTCCTCACTCCTCCTGTGTGCCTGCCTACCTTGGGCATCTCCTACACAGCATCCATCACAGTTACTCTCCGTGCCTTTCTTTTTCTTCCTTTCCTCTTTCCAAACAGAGACGCACACAGTAGCTTAGGCTGTGCTTCAGCCCTCCTGAGTGCTGGGATTACAGGTTTGCCCACACTCGTGGCATGTGTGTGTCTCTGCTCAGAGCCTGTCTCCTCTGATAGACAAGGACAGGGTTGGTAGCGCTGTTTCTACTTTTAGTCCACACATCGTAGTCATATCTATTTTTGAAGAACAGTAATGAGCATTTGTTGCTTCTCTCTCAGGACCCTTCAGACTTTTTTAGTTTTTCTAAAATATACCATATACAAGTTATAGACCACAGGGATCACTGTCCTGTTAAAGTAGAACTAATTTCTTGTGCTAATTTTATTTTGGTTCCCATCATCCAGTCAGCATCTATCTTCCTCTCCCTTGCCTCTCCTCACCATGGCTGTCCCACACCTTACATGTTAGCTGTGACAGATGAGTGAAGGTGAGGTCCAGAGTCCAATGCCAGGCTTATTTCAGTTGACTCTATAGACTCCAGCTCCACCCACATCCCTCAAATGGCAGAATTGTGTCTTCTTTGTCATTAGTGCCCTATAATGGATACATACTTCCACCAATGGATGTCTGGGCTCATGCTGTGTCTTGACATGCACAGTGTACAAACTGTAATGACCTTGAGAGCGTGGACATCTCTTTGACATCATAGTATTTATTTAATTCCTACCAATGCAGGTCTATCTTTGAAATAATAATATTTATTTGATGTACAACCTTGTCTGTGTCACTAGTGCAATGCAGAATATAAGATGCTGACAATGTCCTAGCCCCATAACACCTTGGAAACTTTTGAGTCGACCTGAGACTTGACAGCATTCTTCCTCAAATAGTCATTGATATCTAAGGTGGTACCATAAGAACACGGGCAAGGACTGGAGAGATGGCTCAGTGGTTAAAAGCACTGACTACTCTTCCAGAGGACCTGAGTTCAATACCCAGCAACCACATGGTGGCTCACAACCATCTATAATGGGATCCAATGCCCTCTTCTGGTGTGTCTGAAGACAGTGACAGTGTACTCACATATATAAAATAAATAAATCTTTAAAAAAAAGAACACAGTAAAATCAATGCTTCCCAGATTAAGTCTCAACTGCCGAGGGCCAGGGGTTGGTATCCCACCTTGCTTGCTTCCTCATCCTCTATGTGGACCATGATCTGTGTGTTTTCTCAATGACCACAGCAAGACTGAGCCCCTCATCAATGTGATCCTCGTGGGCTCTCCATCCTTGTAATCTTACATTTCTATCTATCTTAGCTTTGCTTGACGAAGCAACATACTAAATACCCCGCCTGAACCCTCATTTCTTGTCTCTAGCCCCCCTGTCTTGGGGTGAGCCAAGCTGAGCCATTTGGCTAAGTAGAGCTGAGACAGGGATTTATTGAAAGGGAAGATGATTGAATCCACTCTCACCATGACTGATCTGGGAGCAATGTGCTGTAAAGTCTTTTCTGGCATATAACATGACATTATTGGTATAAACCAGCCTATGAGAGGGACCAGTACAGGGAAATTCAAGGGTGAACTTATTTCCCTTGGCTCAGAAAACAATGCAATGCTGTTTACGAGTTCCATGCACAGCCGAACAGTCTCTGGCAGCCCAGACCTTCACCCTATGGCCAAATTCTTCCAGTAATAGAGGCTCTCATTTCACCCAGGAAGAGAGCTACGTTCAAAGGATTTAACTAGTGGTTCTCAATGGGGTTACATATGAGATATTCTGCATATCCGATATTGTTACAATTATTATGGTAGCGAAATTACAGTTATGAAGTAGCAACGAAATGATTTTGTAGTGTGGAGGTCAGCATAGCATGAGTAACTGTATTAAAGGGTCACAGCATTAAGAAGGTTGAGAACCACTGGTTAATACAGACTGAGATGATTGTATTTATGTGTTTAGGAATATGTGTTAAGAATGTGTATGTGTGTGTGTGTAATGAAATCAGAAGCCATGAGTTTATAAGAACACAGCGGGGGTTGGGGAGTATGGGAGGGTGTGGTGGTTTGAATATTCCTAGCCCAAGAAGTGGCACCATAAGGAGGTGTGGCCCTGTTTGAGTAGGTATGGCCTTTTTTGAGTAGGTGTGGCATTGTGGGTGTGGGCTTTAAGACCCTCCTCCTAGCTGCCTGGAAGTCAGTCTTCCACTAGCAGTCTTCAGATGAAGATGTAGAACTCTCAGCTCTGTCCGCACCAGGCCTGCCTGGACACTGCCATGCTCCCACCTTGATGATAATGCACTGAACCTCTGAACCTGTAAGCCAATCCCAGTTAAATGCTTTCCTTTTAAGAGTTGACTTGGTCATGGTGTCTGTTCACAGCAGTAAAACCCTACTTAAGACAAAGGGAAGAGGGGTAAAAATGATGAAATTATGATTTTTTAAAAAAAAAATTATAAAAAGAGTTTAGCCTTTATAGTGCTTCTTCAGACACACACACACACACACACACACACACACACACACACCCCATTTCTGACCAAAAAAAAAAAAAAAAAAAGGTTACGACTAAAAACTAAAATTGAGGTAGAACATGTGGGGTTCTCCACAGTCCATGTTTGATTTGTCATTAGGAAAATATCCTGGGCTTCACCCTTCAGAAGCCTCCCAGATTTTCTGGATAGTCCCTTTCAACATCTGTGAACAGCTGGAGGGATTGCCTGGGCTGGGATCAGTTCTTCATGGCCTATGGAAACAACCACCAGGGGATACTGATTAATTTCTCAAGGATTGAAAATAATTAAGGTAAAAATAGTCCTTTACCCACATACGCCCCCATTTGTACAGCCATTGAAAGGGAGGTGGAAGAAGTCAGCCATGGCATTGAACCCAGAATCCCCAGTACTACCTTGCTGACCGCAACAGTTGAGAGTCATTCTGGGATCTTCCTGCTGCCTGCACTTCAAATGTCTCAGCCCCCTGTAAATCTGAGAGAGGTTCCACCCCAAAAGTAACCCCGTCCACCTCCAGTTCGTGAACTGAGGAACAATCTGCTTTGTTTGTTTGTGGTCCTATGGTGCTCAATAGCAGGAATATATCCCTAAAGACTATTTAAGGGTCTGCAGGCAAAAGAAAGGACTCCGATCAGCACAACTCACTCCAGTGTCTGCCAGCCAAGAGATGTGTAAAAGAAAATGTGGCGTGTGCATAAGTTCATTGTCACAAAATGCCTGAGGCTGAGTATGTTAAGAGAAAGGAGGTCTGTTTAGCTCAGTTTTAGAAAACTCAAGATCAGACAGCACATTGTGTCTGGCTTTTGAAAGACTCCTCAGCTGTGTTAGAACAGGGTGGGGTAAACGGAACCACCCGCGTGCCAGAAAGAGAGTTCCAGAGAAACAAGGAGCCCGGAGCCCGAAGGGCCACGCCCACTGTTTTTATAACCCGTTTTTAAGAGAATTAACAAGACAGGAAGGATGCGCTGACCTCATGTAAACTCATCGGAAAGCCCTCTCGGGCTTTTAGAGACGAAGTTGAAGTTAAAGGTTGTGTGGTAGGAAGACATAATTATTCTTCGTGAATCCCTGGCGAATCTGCAGGAGAGGGCAGCACGTGGAGATCTGTTGCTAACAGCTACCTGTTGTGTGACTGAACTGCAAGGAGCTGATCCAGGTCTAAAGTGCCCCTTCACTTAGCTGGAAAATAAAGATATTTAACATAACCCTTTGTCAGGCAATGCCAAACATTATGCGTTCCATATCAGACATTATTGTTTCTCTTTTTATTAAAACCTCCTTTTTAAAAAAAACAACAGGCATTTCATTTTGGATTTCAATTTGGATGCCCCAAACCTTTGTAATGTTAAGCTCATTGCTAAAAGACCTGCATGCACCCCACAGGGTCCCACCTGATCAGCATTATAAAGCATAAAGCCTCCAAGCTTTAGAGGCTATGCTGTCGAAGTAATGTGGGAAACCTCAAACCTCTACAATTTTCAGAGCATCTGCCAGCGTGTGGTGTGTGTGTGTGTGTGTGTGTGTGTGTGTGTGTGCGCTCACAGTGTAGCTGTGATGATATTTTAGAAGCAGAAACATGTTGCTCTTACAGAGGCCTGGGTTTGATTCCCAGGGCCCACATAGTGGGTGGAAACAATCCTAACAGCAATTTCAAGGGATCCATCGCCCTCTTCTGATTCCACAGGCACCAGACATTCGTGTTCACGAAGGCAAAGCATTCATACACATAAAACGAAGTAAAGTGTTTTTTGTTTTAAAAACCTTTGTGCTTAGAGTAAACCTGAACTTCACGCTCGCTCGTACTCTGCTCTTCCCTCAGTGACTGATCTCTGTACTCTGCTCTTCCCTCAGTGACTGATCTCTGGCCATTTTCCTATCTTTTTTCTACAGATAGCCCGGACTGGCTTCAAGTTCACGATCCACCTGCCTCAGCCTCCAAATGCTGGAAGTATAGACTGTGGTGGCTTAAACGAGATTTGCCCCTTAGTTTCAGTCATTGCACACTTGGTCCTTAGTTGATATTTGGAAGGTGTGGTCTTGCTAAGGGGAAGTCTATCACTAGAGGCAGGCAGATTTCAGAGATTAGTCTATCTCCGGTTTGCTCATGCGCTCTCCCTCTCCCCCCCCCCTCTGTTTTCTGCTTGCTGTTGAAGAAGTGAGTTCTCAGCCTACAGCTCCAACCATCACTCCCACCTACTGCCACACCTCCCAACTATAATGGACTCTTCTCTTTCTGGAAACCCCAATAGTCTTGTAGAAGCTGCTTCTGGCCACGGTTTTGTCACAGCAATAGAAAGTAACCAATACACAGGCCGATGCCACCACACCTGGTCAATTATGTCCTTTCCATCTCCAAGCAAATCAAGTCTTTTCCTGCCTCTGGGATTTTTCAGTTCTTCTGAGCTCTGTTGAGAAGAATACTGTTTCCTCCTTTCTAATCTGGGCCATCTAAGGCAGACCCCTCACCACCTGCTGTATTTCCTCAGATGAGCAGTGGGTTCATGACAACATCTCTAAATCTGCCTGTCAGTCCCCGTTGTGTGTTAGACTGCAGTTTGATGCACATGAGAACAACCTAGGGCTGAGCTGTACTTACCAACAGCATGAGTGTGCAGTGAACACAAGGCCAGACCAACCAGTGGCTCCATCTCTCCTTTGTCAAGTGACTTCTTTCATCCTGAGCGATTCCTGAGGTTCTTCTCTATAAGAGATGATTTCTATAAAATAGTCAGAAAATCGATGCCCCTCCAGCAACTGACAAGTTCGAATGCCCTGAGTTGAACTGGTCTTCAGTAGACACAGCTGGAGCATGGTGCTTTCTGAGGCAGACCTGTAACAATACCACTTAGAAGTCTCTTGGTGTACTTAACAGGCTCCATAAGTAACCATTAGCCCACCAGGGAGCTAGTTAGTACCAACCACAGAGGACAACCTGGAGGACTGCCTCTGGCTGAAGGAGAAACATACAATCCTGGCCATCCATCAGATGTCCATGTGTTTGCTAAAGTAACCAGGAGGGGTGAGAAGATGCTACCTGAAGGGTGGCTTGGAGATCCCAGAGCTCATGTCTTGATCTTGCTCATGCAAGAACTGACACCATTAGATGTAGACAGAGAGTGGATTAGGGGTATCCAACTTCAGAACCTGAAACTTAAGCCTCTCAATTTTGTGTCCTGAGAACCTGCAGTCACGTTGCAATGTAGTCACAATACCTGAGATTAACACTCAGAACCATGGGGCTATGTAACCGGCTCTGGGTAAACAGAAGCACAAAGGGTGGAAGCCAAGCAGTTAAGAGTGAACTATCTACTATAACTGGGAGAAAGCAGGTGAGTTGGAAAGGTCAGGAAGGTTGTGACTGAGAGGACTGCAGGCTGGGTCCTGAACCTGAGAGAAACCAGAAACAAGCATCGTGGGAGGGAGACTCTCAGAGAAGGAGCAAAGTGACTACATTTCTCTGTGGTCTGTTGCTGCTGCTTTCTAGGGTTTCTAGCAGCTCCTTGATCCTTGCTCTATGACATTCTGCCCTCACAGTGGACTCTTTAATGCACCAACAGCTCCTCATGAGTCTCAGCAAGAACACGAGTCTCCTATAAGCACCGTCCCCTAGAGCTGCCCTTTGGCCTCTGCTCCACCTGAAGCTCTCTGGTTGGTACAGCTCTACACCTTCACCTTTGCCTCTCAGATGCTTCACTGGCTACCCTTCTGTCCATCCTTCCATCTGCCTCTGTTAGGTGCTTACACTCCTCCTTGTTTGGTGCCCTGCTCTGAGTCCCCTGCTTCTCCTACTGGGTATTAAGAGTGAGCAGCTCTGGGTTCTGTGCCAGTGTGCTCACCCTAAAAAGCTGAGGAACAGGTGCTCCATCAGCTCAAGCATGCCTCTGCTGTCCAGTGTGTGTTAGCATTCGGTCTAAACTCCACCCCACAGTTGCCTGGCAACAGCCAGGTGGGCCTGGCCCACTATAAAAGAGGCTGCTTGCCTCCTCTCTCTCTCTCTCTCTCTCTCTCTCTCTCTCTCTCTCTCTCTCTCTCTCTCTCTCCCCCCCCCTCTCTCTCTCTTCTCCTGCCTCTCTTACTCTCTTAATCTCGTACCCCTTTCCCCCCTCTCTCCACGTGGCCATGGCCAGTCTCCACTTCTCTGCTCTCTCCCTCTCTCTCCTTTCTCTGCCTCTCCTACCCTCTTAGCTCCCCTTCCCCATGCCCTGAATAAACTCTATTCTATTCTATACTGCTGTGTGGCTGGTCCCTCAGGGGGAGGGGATGCCTCAGCATGGGCCCGCTGAGACACCCCCTTCCCCCACACCTCCACCTCACCACCCATCCATAGCACATATATATCTCTTTTTATCTTTTTATAAGCACATCGGTGGGGACAGTGGCTTCTGGAGGTTCCCATCACTTGGGGTGCCCATGTGGCCCCTGCACATACTGAGCTTGGGACTGTCGTAGAGGTGCATGCCTAAAAAACCTGTTTGTTCTTTGTCTTTCCTTCCTTCTTTCCTTCTTTCTTTCTTTTTCTTCCTTTAACTGCTTCTTGTTGTTTTTTTTTTAATCACAAATTTCTACAGTGCATTCTATTGACCATTTTTCAGTGCACAGTTTGCTGGTATTGTATATGTTGGCACACTCTTGGGCAGTCTTTACCACCATCCATCTCTTTGTTGTCCCCAGGACTCTGATCGCTTTAGCCATCTCAAGGAAATGAAACTATAAAGTGATTTTTGTTTTTGTTTGTTTGATTTTGAAATAGGGTCTCACTCTGTTGCCCTGGCTGTCCTGGAACTCACTGTGTAGATGAGGTTGACCTCAAACTAATAGAGATCCACCTGCCTCTGACTCCCTAAGTGTTGGGATTAAAGACATGCACCATCAAGCCCAGCTCAGCATGATTATTTTTGTGGTCTGCTTCCATAGTGTGCTCAGGTTCCCTGGGCTGCAGTGTGATTCTGGATTTGTGTCTTCTGGAAGTGAAAGGCATTCCTTTGGTTGTTGCAGTTGCTTGGGTGTGGCTTGGGTGTGTTTCCCAGAGGTTGCTATATTGCAAGTTGGTACCAGATATGACAATGCTGAGCTGGTAAACCCATAGGATGCAAACTGATGGGAATAATTAAGGTCTTGGGGGCAGGGCTATGTTCAGAGGGAACTAATGTATTCTCAGGGAATCGCAGTTGGTTCCCAGAAGGTGTGCTTATTTAAAAAAAAAAAAAAGAGTGAGCCTCTTGGGTGAGCCTCATGGATGCCCCACACCCATGCACACACTGGGCATTAGACTAGGTAATTAGACTCAGCGGGTCATTCAAGGGAAGACATGGAACGTGGGGAGTGGAGTTTATGGAAGAGTTGGAGGGGGGAAATGGGCTGGATATAATCTTATTTCATCATATAGCTATACAAAATAATCAAGAATAAAACATGAAAAGAATCCAGCTGTCCCTGAGGTTCCCTTGTGCATTCTCTCTCTCTCTCTCTCTCTCTCTCTCTCTCTCCAGTCTCTCCCATCCACACACAGCCATTCCCCTGTTGTTTACAGGCCACTGCTGAGAATGTGGTTGCTCTTCAAAAAAAAAAATGTTTTGCTAAATATATATACACCTTTTAAGGACGGCAAGCAGCAAACTCTTTGATGCAGTCCTGTTACATACAATTTAGCTTCTCTCTCCAAGAATCTAATGGTTCTTAGTCACACTTTGACCTAATCCTGTGGTCTCCTCAGCCCGAGGAAAGCTCACTCCAACTCACCTTGAACTTTGTCTTTGACATGATTAATATCAAACATTCTTTGAGCCTCCAGCACTCATTTATTTGTGTTCACACGAACAGAACGGAGTATTAGGGTAATTTGGCATCAGGAAGATTTAAAAGAAATGAGCTGTGAAGTGAACATCAAAAACGTGTTGACTGAGTGTCTCTGAGGATGGGGAAGAAGGGACACCAGACAGTGTGGTCTGCGCTAGAAGTCTCAAAGAAACACCTTGAAACAAGACAACCATACATGAAAGAAAAGAAAAGAAAAGGAAGAAAAGAAAATAATAATTAAAAGTTAAAAATAATAGAAACCAGGTCAGAGTCAGAGATGAGTGTGGTGTACTATGACAGCACAAAAAGTGTCATGTAGGCGTTTTGTTTGAGGTGCAAAGGTCATGAATATCTTTTAAGCCATAAAAGCAAAAGGGCCCTGTGGCAAGAGGAGAGACTAAGGGAGGAAGACAAAGGAGTCCCAGGGGAGGGCGTTAATTTGAGTAAAGTACATTATACACATGGACAAATATGTTGTAATCATTGTCATTGTTTTGCAGAAGAAAAATATGCTAACAAAGGTATGTATGTATGTATGTATGTATGTTTGTATGTATGTATGTTTGTATGTATGT
>JADRCH010000257.1:1166413-1200216 GCA_019843965.1 Rhynchomys soricoides
GGAGCTATGGTATTCTTGGTGGTTTTGGGGTTTGCCATCTCCTGGACTTCCCACAGAAGGGGACCCAGAGACTTGGGTTTTAGGGATTGGGGATACATAGCAACTGTGTTCCATTATTTATGTTTTTATGTGGTTGTATTTGTGTCAATAAATCCTCAGCTGGGACAGCTTGGCTTCCTGGGGCATGGTCAGCTGGAGTTCCCTCAAAAAATTAAAACTGTGTTTCTACAGTCCCAGGTAGGCTGGTGTCAGTGTCCTGACTTCTGATGGTCTCACCTGACATTCAGCAAGTTAAGTACCTAAGAGCTCCTGAGATCTGACAGTGCCCATGTTGGGACATCTGAGTAGTAGGCTGGCTGGAAAATCAAGCATTAATCAGCAAGTCAGAGCCCTGCCTGGCCAGCTCCCGTTCCTGTTCTCAGTCTGCGTTACTGCAACAGCATGCTCCTCCAGTTTCCAGTCAGAGCTCTGCTCTCCACCCAAAAGTTTGAGTCATGAGCCCAACCCATTTGTCCTCCTGGGGACTTTTTACCCCTAAATCTTTCAGTTTACTTTCTGTGGTTTCCAAAACTATTGGCTTCCCTCCATTTCCCACTCATTTCCATATCCTGGTCACCACACCCGTCCTCCAAGTCCTTGGAAGTCCCTAAGGGATTCTCCTCCTCAGCTCGTAATTCATCAATCTAGTCTCTAGAGCAGCCGACCAGCACCATCTTTCTAAAGTGCTAATCTGATTGCAAAACGAGCTTCCCCCAAGTCCCACAGCCTTCCGAGTCCTTGCTTTTATTTCACAGCCAAATAAAATAACCAGATGAAAACTTCAGGAAGGCCACGCTTATCTTTCATATTGAGGCTCGTATCTCCTGGGGGTATTGCAGTATATCACTTCCCTCCTGTACGGTTCCCCAAGCAGCCCCTATCTTTCCCAAAGGCAGAGCTAAAGTCTCTGGTATTCCACTATAAAGGGTCACAAAGCTATCACAGCTCAGCCAGGCTCTGGGGTGGCACACTGGGGGGGGGGGGGGGGGGTTAGGGGGGTAATTAAAGCACCTTCCCAATAAACACACTGAATCTGAGGCTTCTACAGGTAGAATGGTGTCCCTCTCCAAAGACATGTTAAAGTACTATGCCCCAGTACCTGTGCTGGTGACCTTGTTTGGACATTGAGCCTTTGCAGATATAACTAGATTAAGATGAAGTCATTCCCCAAGAGCTCCCTTTCTTCCTCATTTAGGACAAGCCTTCCACTTCTACCTACACGACTAAGTGCTCACACTGGTACCTACTTAAACATCAAGTTCCCAACCTGGTTTAGTGTGATGGGCATCTTGATTATTTGTGAGACAACTCTTCCTATACAGCACAGGATGGCTTTGAGCTCACTATGAAGCCCAGGTTGGCCTCAAACTTCTGATCCTCCTGCTTAGTACTGAGCCTCCTTAGTGTTGAGGTTCCAGGCTGGTACCTCTGACTTTGTGCTCCTGTGGTCAGGTGATCCCTCTGCTTCAGTATCCTGAGTAGCTGAGACTGTAAGTGTGTCTGAGATGAAACAGAAGATTAGCTAAGGGTTATTCACATGGAAGCACATAGTCCAACTAGTGATTTGAAGATCCCTAATCTGTTGTGTACAGAATTGATCGAAGGGCAGAGGGCACTTGTGTGGGTGGCCAGGGGCATGGCTCTCTCCCACAAGAACTCAGCACACAGAACAGAATAGTTTCAGAGAAGACAGACAAGAGTGAATGGGTTTGGGAGCTTGTATGGAAGTCATTCTGATAGGACTTAGTGAGGACTGTAAATGATGCCAAGTACATAAACAGAGATTTGGAGCTCAACATGGCTGGGCTGCTGTGGACCTGCAGGCTTTCCCCCTTAACCTTCCCCTTCCCTCTTCTGGGAAGGCTCCATTCTGCATCTCTGTTGAGTGACCTGGAGTTAGCTCTGTCTGGCCAGAGAGATGCCTAAACAGCTGGTAAGCAGACCAGTGTCTCCAGAGAAGATTGCCATGTGGGTCAGCAAACTGAAGTGAAAGGCCTGACCTGCCGTGGATGCACACTACACCATCCATTCTGCTGAGAGTCTATGTGGAAAAGTGAACTGAGAGTAACTCTGCCTGGCTTGTTCTTCCAGATGTTTCCCTGACTCCTGCCTTTGGACATCAGATACCAAGTCCTTTGACCTCTGGCACTTGTGTCAGTGTCCCTCCAGGGGCTCTCAGGCTTTTAGCCTTGAACCAGAGAAGGCACCATTGGCAGCGTCCTGAATCCTACAACCCTGTTTCTGAAGTTTGTGTCTTTATAGACTGAGCCACGTAACCCATTCCTCTTTCCAATGACCTGTAGTAAAACATCTCAGCCCCTGCAACCTTCTGAGCCAATCTTAAAAATATATTTATTCAATATTGTCACTCAGAGAACATGATTAATACTCGGCTACACCCCATTGCAGCCCTAGTCACTAGGCACTTCTGTGATATCATTCATGGAAAGTAAATTCCTTGAGGCAGGACGCACATCTCTAGTGTAGCAGGCCTCCGGCAAATCTATGCCATGAATGAACTGACTGGACTCTGATTTACTCTTGCTCCAGTCGATGGGGAAACCATCCCCACATATGCTCTTCCCAGCATCCCTCTCACCTGGGACCTCCTTCCATGAGGTTATCTAGAAACTTCTTGTTGTTTCTTGCTCCAAGGGAGGCTTCAGTCCCCTCTTAGAGACGGCATCACAAGAGAATCAGGGAAGTCCCAGATGCTCTGATGTCAGGATCTTTTGGATGAATTATAAATGACTTCTACACAGCAAAGGAGACACTAAGGAAGAAGCTGGTAGCTGTGGGGGTGGAGAAAGGGAATATTTTAAAGGGCTAAAAGCAGGTTTCGGGGAATAGTCTCAATTCCTTGCCAATCACTTTTCTCAAAAAATCCCTAACTCACAGAGGCCCTACAGCCATTTTTAGATCCCAAAATATAGAATATTGGATAGGAATGAAAGCATCCCATATCCTCAGTTGGGGAAGGTTAGTATTGAACCTGTAGACATGACTACACTTGACTTTGTACCATTATATATGTTGATATCTTTTGCACATAAGAATAACAAGTGAGAGTTAAGGACATGCCAGGGCTGGGAACTGCAGGTAGGCGTGTGCTTATTACCCTGGAAGATGACTGGAGGACCAGGGATGCTGCCACTTTGAATAGCCAGTAAGTAACCAAAATGTGTTCAGTTGCAAGGGACAGGATATATTAATGATCAGTTACCGATTATCCACAAGACATTGATGTACTATTGGAAGTCTGACTCTGCAAGGGAAGGAAAAACAACATTTCTTCTGAAAGCCTTGTAGTGCATAGCTCTGCTTCAGTGCAGTTCTGGACGCACATCATACTGTCTCGACAGCCATGAGCTCTGGGCATTATCAGAAGGCTGCCAGCCAATGGTGAAGGAGCTCTCTGTAAAGGAGGCTCAGAGTTATAATGGGTGACTTTATGGTTCACTGCCCTCTCTTTTTGATAAAAATCATGTAACATAGGAAAACATACTTGATTTAGAAATTCCAGCTTTCTATTTTCAGCATGATATGATGCTCATGTGTAAGCCCTGGGGTTCTTAAACTTCTGTCAAAATAACCTCATAATTTGACTGTGAATAGTCCCCAACAGGTTCACAGGTTTGAATACTTGGTCCGCAGCTGACAGCATTGTTTGAGAAGGTTGAAGAATCTTTGTAGAGCCTCACTGGAGGAAATGGGTCACTGGGTGAAAGCTTTGAGAGTTCATAATCCAACCTATTGCTTGTCTGCTTCCTGACAGCAGGCATAGTGTAAGAGCTACCTCTGTGCTCCTGACCCACAGTTCCTCCATGGTGGTGGATGTTGGGCTGCATCCCTCCCTAAACCATAGGTCAAACAAATCCTCATTCCCTCATGTCAGTTTTCATCAGATATTTAATGGAAGCCATGAGAAAAGATAATGCATACGTGGAAAGCTTGTTCAAACATTAAAAAAAAAAAAAATTCAGAAGGTCTGACGAGGGGCCAAAACCGAACATTTCTGACACATTTCCCAGTCGTACTGATGTCATCAGGAAATCTCACTTTGAGAACCACTAGGATCATGAGATGCTCTTTCAACACAGACTGAGAACTTTATCTGAAATATTTGGGGTTAAAAGTACGTATCAAATTGTGGGTATTTTTCAGATTTAGGGGTAACTGTGTCTGCATGGTGGGATATGTTGGGAGCGAAACACAGATGTAAACAAGACTCTCCCTTGTGTTCCAAAGCCTGAAGATAACTGTATGGAGCACATGCCACTCTCCCACTGTACTTGTTTTGATGATGACCAGTCATGAGGGCACCCGTGGGATCATCTCCCTGAGACTTCATGTTGGCGCTGAAAGGGTTTTGTTTTTGGTGTCAGAATTTTTAGAGATATAGCATCAGGCTACCTGTTTAGGGTCTCAGCTCATAGAGAATATACATAAAAAATGGTCTTGGGTCTGCTTTAGGATTAAGGCCAGGTTATCTATCGTCCAGGGTCAAACACTTCGGCTCTAACATACACTGTCAGGTTAATGAGTAGATGGACTACCCACCCACTTCACTGCATCTCTGCAGAAACCGATGGGCTGGGACATGGAATTCCAATGTTGATACACAGGTCATCTCATGGCATATTGCTAGTCACCTGCTCTTCACAAACATGCATACTGGCTGACCAACTTGCTTCTTTTCTCACTCCCTTCCCCAGACATCTTTCTAATCTCCATCTCTGTGCCTCTACTCCCTCTTTGTGAGAGTCTGTGTTTTCCATTGTGGAAAGCTAAATATTCAGATGCTTAGAGGAACGATGATCCTGTTTAATGCGTGCCTGGATTCAACCATAAATAACACTGAGTAGAAGGTGATACCTTCAATAATCTGTTCTTCAAGCTAGATCCTGAGTTCCATCAAGTGTCCATTTTGTCAACAGTGCAAGGAACAGTGAGCCCAACCAACACTAACGGGGCTTCTACCACACTGTCTATGCAGAAATTAATATTATTTTTCACACACTTTATTACATCCTTGGGGAGCAGGCATTTGTTTGGTAGGGTCCATGCTGAATTCAAATCTACAGTTTCACTTCAGCACCCCAGGTACTGAGATTGTGGTAGTGTTCTACCACACCTGAGTGACTAGTGCTAATAGATTTCCACCTGAAATTATAATGTGCCCTTTGAAACCAAGTCAGATGGTCAGATGAGCCGGGTTCTATCTCTAGGGCCCATGTGTTAGAACGAGAGAACTTCTTCAAGTTGTATTCTGAGCTGTACACATGCACGCACACACACACACACACACACACACACACACACACACAATCAAGTGAACATAACAAGGTTTATTAAGGGTTTTCTTTTATAAATACACTTGAGTATAGTGTGTCACATCTGGGGAAGCTGTTAACTTTGAAGGCAGACAATTTTATGTCTTGATCAAAGACAGAAGGAGAAACTAAGCAATCCTAATGTTGCCAAGTGGTCATTACTGGGTTTATTATTTAGGTTTTGTGAAGGAAGAAAAACTGGTTTCACTGTAAGTTTTATTCCTAGAGAAGCAAAGATGACTGTCCATGTTCTGAGAACTGCAGTTCTTCCCTACCCTAAAGCCATGCTGACAGCCCCTCTCTCAATTCCTGGGTCAAAGTGCATCAGCTCCTAAGTTGGAGCCCCAGACTAGGTTATTTGCAAACAATACCAAGACCATCTGTGTGTACTGCCTGCAGTATTTTTTTTTCTGAGAACAATCCACCTCTAGAAAATCACCTTGACAGATAGCTCTGGTTTGATGAGTCATTTTGCTTTGACAGCAATTGCACATAAGGTGGATCCTTGCTGAGCCAACAAGGCGCCTGGAATAGACATTTGTGTTTGCATGCTATAGACAGAAGGCTCTGGGCACACAAATGCTACCCTGAAGCAATATTAGTGCAACATGCAAACTTCTGGATCTGGGAAAATAAAACAGGCTTTTGTTTTAAAATTTAAATATAATAAGAATCAATTGGGTTTTATATATATATATATATATATATATATATATATATATATATACATACATACCTGTAATCATGAAGATGCTATGCTATGTCAAGAAGAAATCTAAGGTGGTTTTGAAAAAACTGAAGATCTACATTGTGTTGTCCAGTCTATCTTTACCTCACAGATAAAGACCCCACTTAACATGAGCACATGCGGCAGATGTGAGAAAGAAACAGCGTTACTTCAGTTCACTCAGCCATGATGCATGTTCACACCAGACCATTATAGGATAGGTGGCTGCCCACTCCTACCCACCTTGGCCCCAGAAGCCCTGGCACACAGTGGCTTCAGTAGCTGGTAGGATCCTGAGTACTTAAGTAATATTTGGTGGGTGGTAGAAGCTCCCACACTCTGTCTTGTTTTCACGGCCATTTACGAGAAAATCCATCCACAATACTTACGGATCAATTAGCTTTTGTTATTTCACCTTTAAAACTCTGAACAATCAGGGCTGGCAAGATGGCTCAGTGGATAAAGGTGCTTGCTACCAATTCTGATGACCTGAATTCAACCCTGAGACTACATGATAGGAGAGAATCAGATATTGCAGGTTCACACACACACACACACACAGCACATTCACATGTACACACACACAAAACAGAATTATTTTAATGTAATAACAAATTAGGCTGAAAAATCAGTAGGGCCTGTAATTCCAGCACTCAGGATTGACGTAGGACTGCTGTGAGTTTGAAGCCAGCCTAGGTTACAGTGTGAGACTGTCTCAAAAACACAAACAATAAAGAACTCCCCCCTACCAATAACCTACCTGCCTTTGAGAGTGTATAAACATGCCCACACGTGACAAGTTATTGAAAATTATCAATAGATATTTCAAAATATAAAAATATCAGTATCAAATTTTCCAACTGATATACACAGCAAAACAGGAACATACCCACATGTTGGTAAAATATATTTTATTTGTTCATACAAAGAAAAAGTATGAATTACCAGAATTTCATTTTCCTAGAAACATCTTTCTCTGTGTAAAATTAATTTGTGTTATACATAGGACAAAATACTTGATTTAATTTTTTTTGTACATATTGGCTATTCTAATATCCACGTTATAGACGACATACTGCTAGAATCTGCACAGCATTTTTGATTACTGGGTTGAATGAAACTCAGTCATAAATTAATATTATAAAAAATGAAATAAAAAACTAACCACACCTTCAAAATTCATTAACCATTTTTATGAAAAACTGAGAAGAGATTTGACCCCCGGTGCCCTCATCAACACCTTTGATGCTCACTGACTTGTTGGAGCCTCTGTCTCTGGCTGGCTCTTAGGAGAGCAGCCAGGCAGGGTTTCAAAGACTGAAGTGCATCTGTCACTCAGAATGACTCCCAAAGAGTCCCACCCCCCCAGAACATCTCTCCACCACTCAGTGAAGAGTTAATTCCACAGTCACTCTACCGAAATACCTTTGTAGGTGCTACAGAGTAAACGAACACACCTACGTGCAAACATCCCCAAAGAGAAGGCTTTCCATGGATAGGAACGTAAAAAACAAACAAACACGGAAAAAAAAAAAATGAAACTTTTCGGAAATAAAGTACACCAGGAATATGGCAGAGCTTTCCTATAAACTGAAAGAAACCTCAAACACGTGGAGGGACAAACTGCCAGGACATGAACTGGTGTCTGTCTCCTAGCAGCTCAGAAGTGAAGCTCAGTGGCCTTTTAGATGGCCTGTACACAAAGAGACAGACCTAAGGCTTAATTCTCCATGTTGCCAAACTCCTCCAAGAAGAGGCTGTGTGTGTAACGACTATCACATGATGGAGAGGCATCCTGGGCAGATGCAGCATCTGATCAGCCAGGGACTACAAGCAATGGGGCCTGATGAAGAGCTGCACATGTTGTTTGATTTGACAAACACTGAAAATCTCGCCCTGCTCCATCAGCGTCTGCTCAGATCCAAGGATTTGACCCAGAACAGAATCTTGACTCTTCAGTGTTCATGACTAAATGACTCCCTTCTACCTCAACACGTCCTCTTTTTGTTATATTCTCAAGCAAAGAATAAACAACTTAATAAAAAAGTGTCCAGCTTGGGAAGAGGGCAGGAAGGCTCAGACATTTTCCCTCCCACTTGGCTATGTACTGAACTCTTTGCTCTTCTACTTCAAGAGTTACATCAGACTCCGGGAGCAGTCAGAAAGCCTTGGTGAAGGCCTTTGACAACCGACTCTGCCTGTGAGCAAGATTCTGCTGGTGTGAGGGGAGGTACCCTTATTCTGATGTCAAACAGCCTTCTGCACAGAAAAGTACAGGCTGGTGAGCACCTTGCATGCAGGTGTTTCCACACACCTGCCAGCCAGGAGATTATGCTCGCATTGTGGTTGGCCTAAATGCAGGCAATACACTACTAAGTACAGACAGAAGAAAATGAGCAAATGACCATGAAATGGGCTGGGGAATGTGGCTCAGTGTTTGCCTCATGTGCAATAGGCCCAGGAGTCTACCCTCAGCTCTGCAGAAAAAGAAGAAAGAAGAAATAGATGCAACATCTAAGGGATGAACACAGCCCAGGGATCATTTTGTTGCCCAGAATAAACTGGACTATAACTTGTAGGAAACCACAAATTTCGTTATCAAAATATCCCTAGAGACACCTCTCACTAGTTTCTAAAGACAGTGTATCTTCCCTTTCCATGTAACTTTGCTCATCCAGGCAAGTTAGCCCATAAAGAATCAAAAAAAAAAAAATCCTCTGCAAATATCACAATGCAGTCATTTCAACCATCTATGCATTCTTGATGAATTCAGACACCAATCCTTTTGGGGTAGAAGCACTGTGATTTAAGAAATTGAGGATTAGCTGAATGTATCATGATGGCACGTCACTACAGTTACCCAACGGTCACTAACTAGCCAAAGGACCCTCCAGTGTCCTCCCAAAACAGAGGTTTGGGGAGAATCATATGCATATTAGCAGCAAAGCTGGTGACTTCTCTGCTAAGACTCCACTACCTCAGAGGAAGCTGCACAAGTGTCAGACTCAAGTACCTACAAGCTGCATGCTTTCCCAGCCTGGGTCTAATAGGACCACCCTTCAAACCCTGCTGTAGACACTGTCTACAGACCATGTCGTGATCTCTGGGATGGGCTAATAATTCAGAAGCATTTGGCTGTAATGCTAGGCGTCCCCTTCCTCAAATGGGCTGCTTGCCGTACCTCTCTACTGAGGCCACGAGCTTCCTGTCCGACACTAGGTAGGTCTACACATAGCAAAACCTCTATAATGCTGCATGTCAAGGGATGCATCTGACCCCCATGGGTCTCAACATCCAGCATCCTAGTTTGTGCCGGTGGCTATGTATGGAATTCTGGGAGACTCTTTGGTGTGTCATAGCATAACTGCCTGACTGAAGAAAGGAGTGTGGCACCCTCTTATGCAAAGGAGATGTCACTTTTGTGTGTGTGTGTGTGTGTGTGTGTGTGTGTGTGTAAAGCAGCACCCAAGCCTCTCACTCATGGGACCTGGGAAAGAGATCAAGTGTTTGCATACACTTCTGGTTAAATAATGGACAGAGGGTAGAGCAGGAGAGACGGGGTCATACGGACATCCCTGAAGGGGAGGCGGGAGAAATGCACCTTGGCGCTACATCACTGAGGGTAACGAACTGCTTTAAGTGAATTCCACCTTCAGATTACGCTGAGGCAGCTCAGTACTTCCAGAAGGTATCCAGGCAAGAAAATACCACAACCAGCTGAGGCAGCGAAGACCCAAGGAGATAGCAGGTGGAAGACCCAAGGTGATTGAAGGCTGAATACCCGTAACAAAAATTCTCAAGTTGTGCTTTTCTTCTTCTTAAATATAGTGGGGAAGGAGGGAAGAGAACATGGAAGCACCATCGATTGTGAGGGACAGAACAAAATATCGGAGTTAAAACACTTTGGAATGTTAACAGGCCGTGATTCGAACTCTGCAGATTGTGGCTAGGCAGCTTAGTGAATTAATTGCTTGTGAATTAAAAATAAATTATTATAAAATAGATTTCTGTACATTTTACATACATATACTCTCTCAATAGATACGCTGCGAGGGGGAGACTCAGTCCCAGCCGAAGTCGCGGCCTGTCATCTGATAGAACTTGCGGTTGAAAGGCCGGTAAAAGTCACGCAGCTGCCGCAGCACCTCGCGCGCGATGGTGGGGTGCGCACGGCCCTTAGTCTTGCCCAGGCAGTGCGGCTTGCCGCTGCCCTCCGCCTTCTTGAGGCACGGGAAGCCCTTGGTCTGGTTGAAGTAGAAGTGCTTGTCGGTGATGATGCGCTTGAGGCCCAGGAAATCCTGCACGCGGCGCAGTTCTCCGGCCGGGTCGCTGACCAGCCGCTCCCCGCTCACGAAGAGCATCTGGCCGAGCGGGAAGTGGCGCAGCCAGGGCTCCAAGTGCTTAGCGTACAGGCCGATCTGGATGGCGCTCCAGGACGTGTCTATGAGGCCCGCGCTGCGGTTGCGGAAGGTCAGGCTCTCGAAGCTGGGGATGTCCGGCCGCTTGGACAGCGTCTGCGTGTAGTCCGAGATGGCTCTGGTCACCGGGTCGCGCACTACCACGATGAGCTTGGTGTCCTTAGACATGGCTGAGATGCGCGCGGGTGCCTCCCGGGTCACAAAGTAGCTAGGTGTCTTCTCCATGGTGATCTGTCCCTCAAGGGTTCTGGGCATCAGGTCCCTGCCGAAGGCAAAAGAAACAATCTAGGGTCAGAGAGTGGAGTTTCTTTAGCTTCTGGGCTCAACATTACATTTAACTCGGTTCTCTCTTACTATTGAGGCCGGGTTTTGTTTGTTTGTTTTGTTTTTAAAACAAAAAATGCAACAAGATTTTAGAGTTAGTGTGCATTACTATTCTGCACCCCTCACATCCGACTTGAAGGCCAAATAGTTCCCAGCTGAAACTCCTTCCCCTTAGGCAGAAGAGCGAAGTCAATCTCCATGAGGTGCTGTTGTAGGTGTTGCCTCTCCCTAAGTTACCTCAAAGCATCCAGTTTTCACATGGCCATACACAACCCTGATTGGGTCTTCCCTCAGAACTGGCACCAGGAACTCAGGTTGCCTGTCCTTCACATGTCTACCAAGCCCAGATGGTCTTGGGCACCAGAAATGTGACTTGAAAAAAAAGTCCAAAAAGCAACCAAGCAGGCATTATCCAAAAGTTCCAAGAAATCGGCACAAACCCTCAAGCCTTGTGTGTGCTCAACGCTTCCAAAAATTTCTTAGATTCCATTAGGACAAAATCATTTCAAGATATCTACCAGATGATTAATTTCACCAACAACAGTCACTATAGGCCATGGGGTTTGGTCTGGGTTTTTGCATTGGTAAATGATAGTCGGGCTGACTACATAAATCAGTGGTGTGGTGCAGCACCTTAATTACAAGATGTGAAACCAGAAGGCAGGTGGGGTAGAAACTGTCTGTAGTAGTTTATGTTGTTCCACAGATTCTGTTACGTGACTACGCAATGACTGCTTTGACCCTGTGGGTAAGTGTGGGCCTGTCAGTCCACTTGAGGCCACTTTCACATGAAGATGTGAAGCTCTAGGAAGTAGAGACAGTACCAGTCATGGAACTGTCTGGGAGAAAAGCAAAGGGGAACATGGGAGAAAAGGAATCAGGAAACCCTGGGTGGGGCTGAGGGTGGGGCTGAGGGTGGGGGTGGCAGACAAGAATGTGACAATGAGATTCAGACATGCCTATGAGTTAAGGTTCTGCAGGTGACAAACTGAAGGACAGAAAGAGAGGATCTGAGTGACTCCTACCATGAAGTGTCCAGATGTACAGATAATTCTAAAAAGGCTCCATGAAGGCAGAAACCATGTGTACACATACTGTGAGCAGTGTTTCCCTAACATCTTACAGTATGAGTGGGCTGGACTGGGAATCCCTCTCTTTTGCTTCACAGTTGTGTGACAAGAGGATGAGTTGTTTAACATCTCTGAGCTTTGGCACCCTAATGTGCAAAACCGGAATAATTCTATCTACCCGCTGAGTTGCTGACAGAACTAGGAGGATTTCAGAGCCACAGTGCTTTAGCGTAACACTTGAAGGATGTGGGTCTGGAGGTCAGGCCTAGATTCAGCTCCTCCTGGCCCTGTGGCTTGTTACCTTGATTTGGGAGTGGGGGTGTCTTCTCGTCATCTGTGAAAATGGAGAGAGTAATAGCTACCTCATGGGGGTTTCGTGACAATTTAAGCCCTCAGTAACCAATATGCTTACAGTATACATGACATGCTCATCATGGCTGGCACATGCCTGATGACATCACTCTGGCCTCGTTATCCCGTGTATATGATTCTTGACAGTTTCACTATATAAAAGTTTCACTATTTAAATACTAACGTTAAGCATTAAATAAGTAGGCACTATATTTGGTCACAAATCTAAAGTCACCCTAGCTATGGGGTAGAGATTCTGACTGAGTTTGGCCGGAGCACAAAGCTGAAAAAAAAAATGAGAGACAATTTTCACATCTTTTTGTTGTTGATGATGTTTTGGTAAATATTTCCTTCTCAGTAGAGCATTCTAAATGTCTAATTTCGAGCCATCCTGGTGCCCAACGCAGTAATCAGAGCACATTTTTTAGAAGTGACAACACAAACTTTATTACACAAGACAGAAAGTTTGGTTTTCTGGAGAGGGTAGCTCCTTCCAGGACAAGCCCACTGGGAGTCCCACACAAGCACACTTCCGCCTGGCTTAGAGGAAGGCTCCTCACAGCCCCGCTGGGTGCTAAAGCCAGATTAACCCACTTTGTCCACTTAGTATAGGGTAGCAGTGGCGCCATCAGGCTGAGGTAATCAGGATTAAGGAGTTCTAGCTCTCAACTTACTTAGCATGTCTCTAAAAAGCTGGTCAGCTCAGACATGGGCTGGATTTCTTCTCTGTGCTCAGCTGTCTGCAACTGGGCAGCTTATAAGAAATCCAGACTCAAAATAAAAGCAATATGGCTATGCTGAAAGGCAAGCCGGTCCCCCCACCTCAGGTGTCCCAGGTGGGACAGAAGAGGATGCCTGTCTTCAGAGATTCACTTTGACTTGACATAGACTTTGAAGTCTGTCTGCCAGGTATAACTCTCAAGACCAGTATGTATCAAAGTGTGTGCAACCCTGGATGGGTTTCCAGCCCATCCGTGTGACATTTTCCTCAGCTGAACACTGACAGCAAGGAAGGTGTCTGCTCTTATAAGGTTTTAGGAAACTGGGAAGCTGACCTGAGTACCCAGACCAGTACCTCACTGGCACCTGGAAAATGGTACCCAGCATCTTCTGCCAAGATCTTGGCAAGACAGAGCAAGAGTATCTGCACACAGAGCACTGGTCACTCGACCAGCTCTTTCCACAGAGGGCAACAGATACAAGGATCTTCTCTCAGTGTGCCTGGCTCCACAGTCTTCTTTCAACCTCAGCATCCCTAAAGTGGGTCTGGTGGTAACTGAACAAAAATGTCTCAAGAGGCCAGGCAGTGGTGGTGCACGCCTTTAATCTGGGAGGCAGAGGCAGGCGGATTTCTGAGTTCTAGGCCAGCCTGGTCTACAGAGTGAGTTCCAGGACTGCCAGGGCTATACAGAGAAATCCTGTCTTGAAAAACCCAAAAAAAAAAAAAAAAAAAAAAAAAAATTTCTCGAGTCATTTGTGAATAGGAAGCCACACAAGACTAGTAAAAAGGAACAGTGGAGATGATACAAAGTCTTTAAGTTATGAACACTTACTGTGCCCAAACACTTGCTACTCTGCTAGAGCACTGTGGGACATTGACTGGGAAAACCCCTGTCTATGGACATACCGCATAGGCCACTCCTCAAGCTACAGGACTTTGATAGTTGTTAAAATAAAGGGACCAGGGGGCCTAATTCTGAGACCGTGAGACTCAATCCCCTCTGAGATTGTGAGAATCTGAGGCTGCTCTCTCCAGTGAGCTTGATGCTGACAGTAAGTAGTCAGGAATGTGATTCTGTGTTCTTCGGCACTAAATGCCTCTGTAGACTTCACATTTCAAATCTGTCTCAGGCTCTGAGAGCTGAAAGACCAGGCATGGATCTTCAACATACACAGCAACAGATAAGTGAACGCTCAGAGGCATGACTCAAATTTAGTCAACACTGAACCTTTGTTTCACCAAGCAGGGAACAGAGCACCAAGAATATAAAGAACTCCTTGCATGGAAATTTCCAGGTGCTTGCAGATACGTCCCTTCTATGTAGAGCTGTTCATTTCCCTCACCCCAATCCCACCCCAGCAGGTTCCAAAACCAAGTTTGGCTTTCCATGCAACACACACACACACACACACACACACACACACCCCTCCTTTCATAACTTCTCTGAGCTCAACAGTGGGTCAGGGGAGAAAGGACAAGACCTTCCCACTTGAGCAGGCTGCCTGACCATCCCAGGCATCCCAGAGGCTGCTGCAGCCCCAGGTTGGCCTCCGCAGAAGCACATCCCATGGGGTAATTGAGCTGTTCATTACGAAAGCCAGTTTCTCAAATGGATAGTCACAGCTAATAATTATACTGTGCTTTGGAGATTCACAAAGGAACTTTCACATGCATTATCTGATTTAATCCCTCGCCACAGGCCTTGGAGGTAGGTACATAATCCCCAATTTACTGATGAAGAAGAAGCTGTGTCTAAAGCAGAGAGGGTGATGCATCAGTCACAGAGCAGAGACTTCTGGTGCATCCCTTTCCACCCATCGGGATGTCTCCTTTTCATCGATCTCTGTGTCTGAGCAAGTCAAAGAGTGCACAGAGCTTAGCATGTCTTTCTTTAGACATCTGTGTGCTCAAAGGTTAAATACCTCTAGCTCATAGATTATAATCTTAATGGTAGATACTTAAGTCCCAATCAGATCACTACTGATCATAATTGCTCAAATAAGAGTCAGATTTCGAAACAACATCAACAACAAAAAAGCCTCTCTTTGGTTCACATATTCCCATTGTTACCTACAATTTTTGGTGTTTGGAAAATCACTGATGAGGCCAACAGCCTCTGCCCTCCAGCACCACTGGCTCAGCCCCTCCTCTCCTCTTTGCCACCTAAGTGGGAAAGTACACCTCTCTGAGAGCACAAACACTTGGTACACATCCGAATAAGTGCTTGGGAAGCTGACAGCATAGGATATCTCAGTTCAAGGTTAAGAAAAGAGACACTACTCATACATAGATCATGCATGCAAAAGTCTCTAAGGATGGCCTGGGAGACACTGAGAACCACAGAACAGAAACAGAAATGACAGCAGAAAGGACACACTCGTCTGGTGAAACCTGCAGAGTGAGAGAGGCTTGTCACCCTATCTTAGGGCCTAGAAATATTTGCTCATGGACTTCCAGGAACAGCCGAGGCCTAAAAGAGCTAGATCTCAGAGCAGTACTCTGCAGGATAGGTGGGTTCAGAGGGGCACGGAGGGCTCTGACCTTGTGGGAATATTTACAAGAAAGTCATGTATATCTCACTGCTGGCCAGGTTTACCTCTGGGTGCACATTAGAACCACTGAGGGTAGTTTAACAAGGACTAAATGCCTAGGCCCCACCCAGACAGACTGAATGAACCAGGCCCTGCCTGGGCATGGCTCCAGCACAGGACTCTAATGATTCTCCTGTGCAGACAGGATGGAGCGTCCGTGCCCTTGGCCTCTATCTTGCACTTTGGGTTATTCCCTCCCCCCCCCCACACACACACGATGGCATTTGCATGCACCTAAGTAGAGGTGCTGCGTGGATCCTTAAGGTTACCATGAAGGAGAGAGGGAGCCACACACTCAGGACCCACAGCCTGAGGCCAGCTTTAGCTCCTTAATGAATTCCAGGCCAATCTTGGTTTGTCATCTGATCCTGTCTTCAAAAAAAAAAAGGTGGGGAGAGGAGGCTGGGGAGATGGATAGCTCAGTAGTCAAGAGTGTGTAATGTCTTAGAGAGGACCCGAGTTTGAGTCCCAGCACCGGCATCAGGAGGCAGCTCACAACTGCCTGTAATTCCAGCTCCAGGGGATCCAATGCATTCTTCTTGCTTCTGTGGACACACACACGAAATGAAATAAATCTTTTTTCTAAATGTGCATGGGGCACAATATTGTGAGCAGAATACAAGTCATTTGGCGAGTCTAAGACTATGTGGGTCAAAGTCCTAGAGATCAGGTGAGAGGAGGGCCAGCCACACTCTCTCCTGCTGTAACTCCTAGGGATGAGGCTGTACTCCTGATGGTCTACACATTTCAGACAAAAACCATACAAATACAGTGCAGCTTATTGCAAATGGAACCGAAGGGTGTTTCTGTCTTCAACAGCTCTCTCTCTCTCTCTCTCTCTCTCTTTCTCCTCTACACACAGATCTGACTATGAGTAAATAATAACGAATCAAACTAAAGCTGCAACCAATGAAGCACACCCTTACTCGTCAGACAAAAAGAAACCAACAGGTATGTCTCTTTTTATTGCCCAAAGTCGGCTCACACAGTGCCAAACCGAGGCAAGGACAAGCTCTCTGTCGCGCGTGCTTCGTGCTTTTCTCAGAGCTGGTAGCTCAAACCCTGTATTTTTAAAAGTTCCATAGAATGCAAATGAATGTAGAAATTGGCTACCAGAGCTGGGCATGGTGGGACATGCCTAGAATCCCAGTCCTTGGGAAGCTGAGGCAGGAAAACTGTTTCCAGTTGAAGGCCAGTACAGATGCCCACCAAAAAGGAAAGGGAAGGGGGGAAGGAAAGGCTCTGGAGCTAGTTCCACTGTCCCTCCTTTGGTGGCAATGTCCAGGGCCTTGCATGTGCTGGGTTAAGTTCTTCATCACTGAGCGATACTCTAAACCCTCTTTTTATTTTGATACAGACACAAGTCATGTCTTGCACTTGCGATCCTCCTGCCTCAGCTTCTGAAGCCGCTGCATTTACAGGCCTGCAAGGGCAGACTTGGTCTTCTCTAATATTCGGGCAGGGAGGGAAAGGTGATGGCTAGTGTCTCCAGCCTGGGGTCAGGATATCAACTCCTCTGTGGCTTTGTCTGAAGACTGGAGAACTCAGTACAGAAGCGGAGTCTATCACTGCTGCTTCGTTTCCCGGGGAAGAGGTTCGAGTTCACTAGCAACATCTCAAGCCCTAGTAGAGCTAAGCGCTGCTGAGAAGGAGTTGTTAAAAACAAAGGGGGGGGGAGGGGGAGGAGGAGTAAAAATGAGACCGGATAGAGGAGTTGCACAGAGCCTCTGATTTTGCTGTTTCCAAACACGGTCCTGCTTTTCTTTGTTCTTTTTTCCCCTTTAGCAACACCGAGTCTGACCATCCAGCAACTGAATTAAATACTGTTTGGATGGAATAACAAAAGGAAGATTATTAAAATGGGTGTAAACCCCCCCCCCCGATGTAGCTCAACAGATGCCGGACAGTCACACAAAACAGCTGATGTGCGTTAGTGGCATTCAGAGACAAGGCTGGTGTGGGATAGGTCTGGTCTTCAGTCGACAGAGAGGAGCTGAACAAGCAGGGGCTATGAAGCCCTCTTCCTCTTCCATAGACAGTCACTTCCTTACCAAGTTATGGAAATACCCCATGTTTTCTGAATGCCAACGGGGACTTTTTCTTCTTTAAAAGTTTTACATTTTAAATTTACATTCCTGCCCAGGACTAAGCACAGCAACAGGTGCAGTCAAAACGACACCATTACAATCACGACGGAGCAGCCCTGCTGCACGAACCCAAGCTCCTTCTGTTGCCCTTGCCCACAAGGTTTGGCACCTCCCCTCATATAGGGCCAAAGGCTGACAAGTCCTTGTTTTGATGCCATTCCAGGGAAAATACAGGTAAAGTGAGAAAATAGACACTAAACACGTAGAGATTTTGATAAAAGTGCTCGTCTCTGAAACATTGAAATAAAGTTATTTGTGAGTCTCTCTGCTTCCAATCGGCATGACCCCTTGGCTATATTCCCAAATTCTCAGGCCATGGATTCCACATCTGTTAAATTAGTCTGCGGAAGAAGCTAAACCGCTCTGCCCCTTCTGCTCCACAATACTGACCAAAAACTCAAGACCCAGGCCAGGAAACTGTGATGACCCACCAGCTTTAGCATTTCCCAGAAGCCCATGCCTAGCCTCCAACGATTCAGGCATGGAACAGAAGAACCAAGGTTTCTAGGAAGATTGTGTTCCACACCCCTTCCAAAGAAAAAAAAGCCAGCTCCCCAGAATCTGCAGTCTTGAGCATGTCTCAGCAATGAGGTAGCTGGCTTCCAAAGGGGGGGGGGAGGTGGGGGGGGTGGGGAGGGGGGGTGGGAGGGTGGGGGTGGGGGTGGTGGTGAGTAAACCAAGTTCCCCTTTTTTGAGCATTTGGCAAACTCATAAACACTAGCAGTGGAACTGAAAATGTCCTGGGGGCTAGAGAGGGAGGAATGAGTAGGTGGGAAGTGTTCCAGGGCAGAAGCTCTCCTAGGACACCAGAAGAGTAGGTATGGGAAGTCTTAGTCAGCTTCCCATTACTGTGAGGAACTACCTGAGAGAAAGCACTTGCAGGGAAGAAATGGTTGTTTAGCTCATTACTTCGGAGGTTTTGTATCATGGTCCCTGAGCCCTTCCTTGTTGCCTTTAGATCTGTAGCAGGACAGTGATGGAGGACAGTAGCAAGGGAGGGCACAACCCCTGTAACTTAACTTCTCTTTACTGGAGTAACCTTCCAAAAGCTTTAGCAGCTGCCAACTGAGCAGAAGTGTTTGGGCAGAGGGCAACTGGCACTCTAGGCAGACACAATGCACCAAGGCCAGTAGAGTCTTCATCACAGGCTGTGCCGCAGTGGCAGGCAAGCGCGCTAAAACCCGCTGAAACCCTGCTTGTGTTTGCACCCGTTTGCAATGGTAAGTCACAGTGAGGCCTCAGGAGTGAGGGAACAACAGCTCCTCCCTTGTCCCCTTCTGTAGGAAGACAGTTCCCAGCCAAGGTTGGGAAAGAAGCTGAGCTGGGAGAGTCAGCCTGTATGTGCCTGGGCAGCGAGTGTAAGCTGAACCGAGATGGCTTCTCCTTTATGATACACTCCTCTTTCTTCCCAGGGGACTCCATTTGGTGGAGGACAGTGCTATCAGTTGTCAGTGTAGGCCTTCATCTGGGCCCTCTCACTTCCTCAGAGGCCTGGAGCCCACCAGCGCCGAGCCCCTTCAAAGGGCCATATCTCCATAAGTAACTGTCTCCCTTTGGGGAGATGTTTGCATATCAAAGCACTCCTTTGGGAGAGTTTAAAATAATTTCAAATGAAACTGTAAATAGTCTAGATTTCAGGTCTTGCGGAAGTGATGTCACGATTCTCAAAAAGTTCACGGGTGCGTTCGTCCTTTCTCTTTTTCGTTCTCTCTTTCTCTGTCTTTTTTAAGGTAATGGGTTGGAAAGAAGAGAAATAACAAAGGATGGCTCCCCAGTCCTGGCCCCAACCGCTGCCCAAGGATTTGGCCTCCATTGTCCTGGAGTTTCAATGCCGCTCTGAAATAAAAGCTTTTCAATGCTGGGGGGTGGGGAGCAAATGAGCATCTCACTGCCCAGGCAGCTGGAGCCCCCTTCCCTTCAGACCTTTGCCTGGGTCTTAGGCCCAGCTCACAAAGGGGGCGGTTCCTGTTCCGGGAAGGGGCTGGGCCTTGGAGGGGGAGTGAAAAGCTTTTGTGTTCCAGCTCCAAGCTCCCGGCTTCTGTTTACTGCACCTCACCAAGGCCTGAGAAGGACAAATCTTGCGAAATCTGAGGGATCTGGGTCCCGTTTCCTGGAAAAACAAGAAACCTTAAAATCATTAGAAAGACAGAAGTTTTTCTGGCCGGCAGACTTTGTAGAAAGCAGGAGCAAAAGCAAAAAAAGGCCCAGACAGTGGGAAGGGTAGCTGGAGACCCAGAAAGAACTGAATGGCCCAGGGTCCTACTTGCAGAGTCCCACCACTCAACGGTTGGTCCCAAGAAGTCAGGAATATCCTGGGTGGCTACCGATCCAGCCCCGTGCCTTCACCTTCACACTGGGAACTAGGCTTAGGCAGTTTACTGTGGTGTGTGTGTGTGTGTGTACTTACAGACTCACTCAAGAGCCAATGGAAAATGCTGAGTAAGACCCCACCCCACCTGACTCCAAAACTTCAGAGAGGTACAGAAAGCCAGCCTGTCTACACAGTGGCCCAATAGCCTAAGAAAGCCTAGGCTCCTGTTCCTGCCCTGCCTTGCATCAGACTGGGACCTTGAACCAACCATACCAAGCCTTGGACTCAGTTTTTCCAATGTATACAAATGAATACATTTGAACCAGTGAGACCTCTCAGAAGGTGAAAGCATTTGCCCCCAAACTCCAAGACCTGAGTTCAGTTCCCAGAGCGGAAGGGTGGAAGGAGAGAGTTAACTCCCAAAAGTTGTCCCCTTCTTCCCCCCACCCCACACAAGCAGGAGTGTGTGAATACCTACACACAAGCAACGACAATAATAATAATAATAATAATAATAATAATAATAATAATATCAACTGGCTTTTTAAAGAATTAACGGGTTAGCTTAAAGGTGTAAAGTGACCCTTACGATCGCCACCTTCACATCTGCCTTCCCCTGTAGCCAGCATTAGGTTGGCAAGAGTCAGCGGAGAACAAGCAGAAACCATTCACACTTAATGATGAGTACTTACAAAATGCTCCTCTGGGGGCATGGTACAGACCTCAGGAGATGTAACCTCAGAGAGGTCAGTGTCAAATATGCCTTAAATCTAGGCACCTAACTGCAAGCTGACTGGTTGAAATACAAAGAAAAGTGGCCCGGGTCTGGGGTGTAGTTTTTCTCTTCTGAGAAATGGAAATACTTGTCCTTCCATTTACTTAGCTTCCTTCCTTTTTTCCTCTTCCTCCTCATCTTCCTCTTCCTTCTTCAATCTAACACAGTTTGAAGGTGAATGAGCTTTGAAGGCAACAGAATTCCTTCAAGGATGGGAGGGGGTGGTCTGCTCATTCCCTCTGATGGCTTCTAGCTCCAGAGTGAGGGATGGACAACTGGAGAGGAACAGACCCTGCACAGGTTCAATTCTTAAGTTCAATGTCTTGTTTAAGAACAACCATTGGGAAGAGTCCTGACTCCCTGTCTACCCTCTCACTGAATACACTCTCCTCTCAGGCCCACCAAAGATGCTGGACACAAAGAGAACTGAAGCAGGACATGGGATGAGGCAGCCGACCAGAGCGTGTCAACAGGGGTCCACCAGAGGTTGGTGAAAAGTCATGATCCAAGCCATCAGTGAGCTTCCTTCTCCCCCCTGAGAATTAAATAGGAGAGAATGGCTAATCCAGAACCCTGCCCCACCCTCCTCTGCTCCGAAGCAATCCTCTCCCACACTTTCTGCTTATCCATTGACACTCTCCAAGGAAGGCAGGTTCGAGGCAATGGATGCAAGTCCGCTCCTCTTGTCACAGACTTTAAAGGTCCCAATAATATTTTAGAAAACTAAAGAAGTACTTTCTAAAACAGCAACTCGGGAGGTGTGGACTTGGAAACACTGCTGACGGAGGACCAAGGACCAGATGCTGTCCCTCATTTTGCCCAGCTTCTCTCAGTGTATTTCCTGGATGTATTATCTCGGGGGGGGGGGGGGATGTGAGGGACACATCTTAGTTTAACAGCAGTTGAAAAACCCAGCACAGCTCCCCCTCAGTGAGAGACCACTTTCAGCTTGCTATTGATTAGAAGCTCTCCAGAGTCAGCCATCAGCAGGAGAAAAGGGCTTCCCACCCTGTCTAGGCTCACTGTTTCACTGTTACACTCAGCCACGTTTTCTAGAAGCTAGGCGAATGTGCAACAGATCTCTACAGACTCCAATTGGCCTAGTATATTTCACATTGGAAGACAGGAAAGGGGGGGGGAAACTTTGGTGGCCGAAGCAATTGGTAAATATTGTACAGGATCTGACTATGCTCCGTCATCAGTTATGGAAACATTTCGGGTGGTGTTGCCTGACTGGTGAATCCTCAGATAAAAATCTTCAGCATCTTTTGTTCTAAGGGTGAGGGCATCCTCACCCTGCCCACACCAAGGGAACAAAGGCAGACACAACAAGGAAATCAAGTATGACTACACAGTTACCAAGGGAGCTAAGAATGACAAGAGATTAGCCATTTGCCTTGCACAAGTCTTACTGAAAAGTAGCCCAGCAACTTCTTTTTAAACCTATATATCTGGTTTAAAATTTCTTTCTTATTTTATTAATCTGGGTGTTTTGGCTGCATATATGTCTGAGCACCACTTTCCTGCCTGGTGTCCTTGGAGGTCAAAAGGTGTATTGGATCCTTCCGGAAATGGAGTTAACAGATATGTGCCAGCATGTGGGTGATGAGAACTGAACTCAGTCCTCTGTAAGAACACCCCATGCTCCGGTCCTCTGAATCACCTCTCCAGACCCAAGCCTATATGTCTGAAAACAAAATATTTTACTACATCTTACTGCCTTCCATCTTTTGCTTTGTACTTAATTACACTGAGAATTTTAAAGATGTCGATCTTCGAAAGAATCAGTAAGACAGCTGGAGAGCTGTCGAGGCATCAAAAAGGAGGCAGTAAGCTATGCTTATGGCACAGAGCGGAAGGTCAGGGGCAGACATGTAAAGAGAATTGAGGACAACCTGGAAAGATAAATTATCACGGGGTCTCAGCCTCCAACTCCAAACGATGTCACGTTTATGTATCACCACTCCCATTACATTAAGTGACACAATTACATTAAGAGGCCATCGACATTAAGAAGGTCCCAGGCTTGAATGTCAATCAAAAGCAAAGAACAAATGTGCTCTGAGATCGGAGGATCTAGGCCACTTGAGAGACATGAGTAAGCAGCCCTCAAGTGTTGGCTGGTAATAAGCTATGCCCTCTGGTTCAAACCCATAAAATGCAATGGTTAGTGACAGTGAGGAAGATGGCTGTGGTGAGCAGCCACAGGATGCACCATCTGCTTCTGTTGTCCTTAACATGGGCTTGCATGCCCAGGCATCTGTTAGGTGATGGCAGGCTGAGATAGTCAAGATGTCTGACGGGACCAGCAGCAAGAAAAAAGCAGGCTGACATTTAAACAGTATGTCCTCCATGGAAGATGAGTTAATAAGATGACTTCTGGATGCCTCCCAATGGAAAGTGCTCATGTGACTTCCCAATGGATTGAGCCCAAAATGGTAAACTAAGTTCCTAGAAAAATGTCACACTTATCTTGGAGACTGACTGACTTGAACTTTGTGAGTATGAAAAGTTGAAGTGTTGCAGATTAAAAGCTGAATAATCTTGGGCTGTCTTCATTCTCAATAGCCATTTATCATTCACCTCTATGTTCGAACTAATATTCTCCTGACTATCAGATAAAACCTATAGACTATATTAGTGTAGCACACCCCCAGATGCCACCAATCTAAAAGGTAGGGTGCGTCATTAGATAGCGCCTCAGATCTATAGCAGAATCCTCCTACAGCTGCCTGCTGTGCTGATGTCCCCATGAGTGAATCTGGAAATGCACTGATCTGTAACAGTGTTTATTCTATGACTATACAAGCATATGTAACCATGTTGATGGTAGACCATGCCACTTGAGGCAACCTGAATTTCTGTTGTTGGTTCATAACTCTTATTTGGCTCCGAAAAGGAACACCTTCTCCCTCTCCCCTGTCCCCTCCCCCCTCTTTCACACCCTTCCTCCCTCTATCTCTCAATGTTGAGATCTTGTTTTGTAGCCCACGATGGCTCAGAACTCATCATACTCCTGCTTCAGCCATCCAGGTGCCGAGATTACCTGAGAATACCACCACAGCAGGCTCAGAGAACAAACTGTCTCTTACTTCCCATCAATGAGAGGCAGGCTGAGGTTGCCCTTTCCTACCCTGCCCATCCTTTCTACTTGATGACAGACATCTTTTTGAATGACAAATCTCAAAACCTTGTAAGTCTTTCATGGTGCTTTAAGTATGATTTTCAAATGTGTTCTCTAAGTGAGTAATGAGTTTCTTTGGTAGTTTTCTCTCAAATCATTCAGCCTAGCTAAGAGCTGTTTCTTCAAGGCATTGTGATCTTTCTTGTTTCCCAGAGACCTTCCAACTCCAGGAACATTGCAATAAATCTGAATGCAATCCTTGCTGTCTTCAGTAACTGTTCTCCTCCCAGCAAACAAATGAGGCTTACCAGAACCTTATCAGTCTGCCAGGACTAGTCCTAGGGGAGTCTGGAGACTGGGCCGTGTCTTATTTGCACGCTGACAAAAGTGGATGATTGCTAAAGAAATGAAGAGTAAACAAACGAACAAGTGGCAGGTAGAACCAGGAATGAGAAGTCACACAATGCGGCAGAGGAGTACCAGGAAGTGCTACTTCAGGAGGAGACACCAGGAGGGGTCTTCAAAAAGATTTGAGGTTTTAGCCAATTATCAATTCCATGAGTCTGCCAAAGACTAGCTTTCAATAAATCAATACAGAAGTCCAGAAACGTGTTTGGAATAATAAGAAAACATTAAGAGATGTCCCCACTGGAATGCGGTGCACTGTCAAGATTAGAGCCTTGGTGACTTGGGAGCTCCTGTAGCTGCAGACAGTGTGCCTCATCGGGATGGAAATCACGAACTTGGAGATGCAGAGTGAGCCTTTCTGGACCAAGGTCCATGGATCTTCCTTCTCACCTCTCTGTGTCCAGGTTCATCATCCCTCTATAAACCCATGCCAACATCCCCTTACAACAAGGAAACTCACAAATTCTTTTGGCTTTTCCCTTAAAGCAGCAAGACTTGCCTGTTTCCTTCACTAACGATATGAGATAAAACCTTTAGTGTGATCTTGGTCCGTCCATCCGGAAAGGAGTGGTGGTCCTTTCTCTTTCCCCCTCCCTTTCCCTCCCCTTCTTTCATCCTCTTCCTTTCATTACCCTGGACCGATCAAGCTGGATGAACTTTGAGATTTAGCGCTCCCTCTCTCTCTCTCTGTGTGTGTGTGTGTGTGGTGTGTGGCCGATTCACTTTAGATTCCTAACTATTGGACTTCTTCTTTCAATGTCATATTTTATATATGCAGTTAGATACACACACACACACACACACACACACACACACACACACACACACTGAACACTTTATGGACCTTCCCAGAAAGATATATCAAAATAAATGAAATGGTGTGTATCTGAAGATGGGGTGGAGAGCCAATAGGAGTGAAAGTCAATGCACTCAGAAATGACTTTGAAAGAGGAAAATGCTGGCAATGAGAGCTACCAGGAAGGCCTAAGGAAACTGATGTGGCATCTGTATGCTCTGATCCACCTCAGGAACAGTCCCCTCCCACTTCCCCAGAAGTTTTGAGGGTGTAGTTATTCAGATCATAAACCAAGAAGATTCAGGCTCTCAACCCATGAGTGAGCCTAGACAGAAACGAGTAGAAGACCAATGCGGTTTCAGATTCTAGGCTATCAAGTTGCTGCTAAGACATTTGGCCATTGTGGGGTAGGGGGATGCCTGGTGTGAGCTAGGGATTGTCCCTGTAAGCCAGTGATTGCCTCCCTTTGAGAGGAGCCACTGGCCTCTGGGTTCTCTGGGGTCTGACAAAGCCAGATCTAACTTCTAAATGTCATCTCTCCCCTGGAAATCCACTCCCAAGTCTCTGGGCTGAGAACACACTTTAAGCCCATAAGTAAACACCACCTAAAGAAAGGATCAGAGCCCATTTTCCTCAGACCTATTAGCACTTTTGGGAAACAAATCAAACTGAAAGCTCTCCTGGGTTTGCTAAATGTAGGGTAACTTGTCATTCAGAGGTGCCAAGACTCCCAAGTGACAGACAACCTGGGACCAAGCACAGTATGAAGAGGCCCTGCTCCAGCCTCCTTATCCAGTGTGGGCAGGCCCTAGCTCCACAAGGCCATGGGTCAGTTGTGCCTTCATTGTTGCTGTAGCAAAACGCTTGACAAGAGCAAGTTAAAAAAGAAGGAAAGGTCTTGTTTTGTTCATGGTTTGAAGATACCATACATCACAGAAGGAAAGTCATAGCCACTGAAGCTCCTGTCCGAAGATCAGAAATGAGACTCATTAAATATTACAATAAGCAAGAAGGGTGTGCAGCCACACACAGTTGCATATTCTGTAACCTGAGGCAGGCTGGAGGAAATCCTGAGCTATGCTACATGGCAAGACTCTTGCTGGGCAAAAGCATGTGGGGGTGGGGGGTGCTGGACAGGGAGAAAAACAAAAACGATAAGAAACTAATGATAGCAACTGGACCCTATGCCTTGGGCCATTTCCTCAGCATTTAGGAGTTACAGAATCTGAAAAAGCAGAGGGTCTTCTATGCAGCAAATAAATGGAAGCTGGTCTTCAGCTTTAAGAATGCCCAAACACAGAGTAAGAGCTCCTGATGCCAGCCCACCAGCTGGCCACTGGCCACTAGCCTGCTCAAGGTACTAACAGGCCAGAGTGGATATAGATGGTATCGCCTGGGTTTTCTGATCCTATCACATGAGGCTCATGGGCTCGGCTCATTCTCCGATATTGTCTGTGAGGCTGAGGCTGTTGTATTTCATTAAGCTTTGAAAGGGTGAGGTCCAAGTGGTTTAGCCCAAAGACACTGCCCTGCATGATGCTCAAAGTCCCTGCTACAGAAACACAGCAGTTTGCCTCTGGTAAGGAAGAAACAGCCTTACCCTCATCAGCCATGTTACCACGGAGCCCTGCAGATGGGGCAAGCAAAGGATGGACAGCAGGGGGCCCATTTAAAGGAGGGGACAAAGAAGCTTATGGAGGACAAGCCTCTGGACCCCATGCTTTATATAGAGCAAGGAGGGAGCAGGAACTTAGACTCTCAACAGTTGAATTCCTAGGGTCATGTCCATCCCAAGGATAGGATTCTAAGATGGGCCAAGCCCCCCCCCCCCCCCATGGTGGTAATCTCAGATGGTTAAAAAGCTAGAAGGGAAGCCAGTGCAGGGTATCAAAATGTGCAAATATCATCACCTTTGCTCTCTGACCCACCCATTATCACCAACATCCTTTCTAAAGAGTTCGGTCTCCAACTGGAGAGATGGCGCAGTGGTTAAGAGCACTATCTGCTCTTCCAGAGGACCTGAGTTCAATTCCCAGCAACCACATGGTGACTCACAACCATCGGTAATGGGACCTGATGCCCTCTTCTGGTGTGTCTGAAGACAGCTACAGTGTACTAACATATATATAAAATAAATAAATAAATAAAGTCTTTAAAAAAAAGAGTTCAGTCTCTGCCCTCCCTGCTTGCCAGTCAAACCTAAAAATGTTTGGTTTCAAATTAATGTTGTTTGCAATGAAAAGAATGTTTGTTTTAGTCTGTGGAATTATACATTCGTATCCGTGATGCTGCATATGAGGTGGTATGGACAACTGGAGTCCCACATGGCCTCAGAGGGTCCCAGATCCCATCCAGGTTATACGTGTACTCGGATGTTGACACAAAGGGTGTGATGGCATAATGAACCATTGTGTGTAAGGAAGGCAGATTAATTTAGGAAGCAGAAGTAAAACCTTCCCTAAAGCCAGTAGTCACAAAGCTAAAAGCTCGCCACTTTGCCTTCCCTGGCTCCGACAATCCCGCTCTGCAGAACAGGCTTGCAATCTTTTCTCAAGTGTATCGTAGTCCTACAGAAGGAAAACACTTGCCCAAATGCTGAGACAGAATTTCAGGTCAGAATTGCTCAATGCTGGCTTGGCTGGGAACAAATGCTTCTGAAATAAAGAGCTGGAGGGGTTTCACAGGCACTGCAGGTTGGCTGGGCAGATGAGCTGGCCTGAGGCTCTCTGTGTCCCAGGCTCTCCTCCCTACCCCTCAACCCCAGCTGTGAAAGGAAGAGAGACATCCAAAAGCTAAGGCCAGAAGCCAGAGCTCAGTGGGTCTTTAGAAGAGGGGAGAATTGGGAAGCTATGCCAAACTCCCTGGGCCCACTCACACCAGGGACAAACGGCTAATAAATCAGTCCTGCTAAGCCACTGAGGCAAGGGGTGAGAGGCCATCCCATAGGCTGGCTCTCCTTCTAGCTCATTAACTATCTGAGATTACCACCAAATGGGGGGAGGCCTCTGAGCTGCAAATTAAATTAGCCTAGCTATAAACCAGACAGTAGATATGTCTGTTGAACCAGTGATCCTGGGGGAAACCCAGCCACTGGCTAGGCCTCTATAATTTCTTGTCCCCTGACCTAGCCTCTCCTTTGGTGGTCAGATAAAAGGGCACAGAAAAACAAGTTATACTATGCAAAAGAACGAAGAGAGTGGTTTTTTGTTATAGTGTTTTGAGATGGAGTTTGCACTAAGTAGCTTCAAACTGAGATCCTCCTGCCTGCCTACCAAGTGTTGGGAGTGTAGGTGTGCACTACTAGTCTTGGCTAGAGCTGACATCTTAATGACATTTGGCACTGAGGAGGTTGATGGTTCATGTTTACAGAATACTTGGCTAGCACGTACAAGGGCCTGAATTCAATCCTTAGGAAGAAGTTTGACATTGAGGGGGGGAAAATGAAGGGATGTTGAGACAAGAAACAAAGAAGGAACCAAGAGGGTGGGGTTGGAAAAGAGGAGCCAATGATGAGAAAATCTGCTGTATATCCCTCATCCCTGGCCCCTGCAGGGGGGAGAGGGTTGACCACATCCTCAGACAGATGGCTACCTACAGAGCCACCCATTTACTGCCGGATGGGTACCCTGGCTCCAGCATCCCCGCTCTTCAGCATCCAGGAATGCTCCAGCTGCAGGTCTCTCTTGGAAGTAGAATTTCTAATTACAGGGTTTTCCTTTAATGACAGGCTCCACCCCAACAACCAGCAGCCGCTTTGAGGATGTACACTCTCTCCCTCAGCATGAAGGCTTTCTAGCAATGGCCTTTTATTCTAGGTGCCATCTTTTCTGCTCACCGGCCAAAGCAGTCCTTGCTGAAAACTGTTCAACAGAATTGCAATTTGGGCCCGGGATGAAAACGTGGGGTATGGGCATGAAAGCACAGGACAGCCCTCATTAGTCACCCTGTTTTAATCATTTGCCACTGTGACCAAACACCTGATAAGAAGCAACTTTAGAGAGGAAGGACTTACCAAGGGAAAGAGGGAAGGCACGGCAGCAGACCCCTCCATTGTGATGGGAGTGTACACCTCAAATATCGGCAAAAGCGTGCTAGTCTGGACAAACAAAAAGCAAATGCCCAATAAACTGTAAAATATATCAAACTACATCTGCCCCAGTTCTGTGGCTGTGATAAAAATACCCTGAACAAACTGAAGGGAGAAAGCACTCATGTGGCTTGTAGTTTCAGAGAGATACAATCTATCATGGCAAGCAAGATATGGTGTCAGAGAGATACAATCTATCAAGAAAGATATGGTGGCAGAAACGGAAAGTTGCCTGGTCACAGAGCAGTCACAGGAAGTGCAGTGTGGACCTGAAGTGGAGCCTGCTGAAGAATGCTTCCTCTGCCAGGCTCCACCTCCTAAAGGTTCATGACCTCCCCAGGCAGCACCAGCTGTGAAAGACCACTTAAAGCTGTGAGCATGTGGAGAGCATCTCACATCCAAACACAACAGAAACTATAAAGAACAAAACCCAAAGCAGAGGGCATCCAAATAACAAAACAAAAACCCCTCTGAAAACCCCTCACTCCTTCCTGCTTCCTGGGCCCATTACTGGTCCCCACTACAGTCCTCGGACAGAGAGAACTTTACAAGCTATTCTATGGGGGAAGGAGAAGCAGATGGGTTTAGAACTGGGGCAAAATCCCAATTAAGTCCAAGTCAGAGCACGATTGGCACTTGGGCATCAAGTAGAACATTTCCCCCCCAAAAAAACTTATTATTAAGAAAACCTGAAAATAAACAAATCACACACTGTAATTAACCAGACCCAAAATCAACACAATCTAATGAACATATATTCAGTTAGAACAGCATTCAAAATAGAGTGCTGTGAAGTTTCACATTAAACTTTATACTTTCAGGGCTGGAGAGATGGTTCAGCGGTTAAGAACACTGACTACTCTTCCAGAGGTCCTGAGTTCAATTCCCAGCAACCACATGGTGGCTCACAACCATCTGTAACGGGATCTGATGTCCTCTTCTGGTGTGTCTGAAGACAGCTACAGGGTACTCACATATATAAAAATAAATCAATCTTTAAAAACAAAACAACAAAAAAGGACTTTACACGTTCAGTGTCGAATATGTCTTATGCACTTATCTACCACTCCAAACCAAAACTCCCTCCCTTTTAGAAGCAGAAAACCAAGTAGCTTTATACCTTCTTTGATAACTGGTGTCTATCACCTGCCTTCATGGATCATCTTCCTGATCTCCTCACATAAGGAGGGAATGCTCATGTACAGTAGGCTGCCCAGACACTCCTGAAAATGTCCTTTATTCAGAACACAAAATCCTCAGGAGCCTGTTTTGGGGTTTCCAGCTGCAACTGGAAGAAGACACGATCCTAAAAATAACTAAAAATGAATGAGTGGCCGTGCCCTGGGGAGGAGAGATGGTGGGAGGGGAGGTGGGGGTGGGGCAGCCCTACCCAGGAGCTGCACCTCTCCTGGGGTGTCCTATAACCTCAGTACACTGGATATGAGGGCGCAGTTCTAAGCCAAAGCTGATCAGCAGTTTTGATCACTTCTACATACCCTCGTGGAAGGTTCCAGACAGAACCAGGTTGCTCTGTAGTCTGGGCAGGGACAGGCCTAAGCCATGTGGAAATGAGGGCAACTGGGAGCCAGTGTGGCTTCTCCAGGACCCATAAGTCTGAGCCTTGCCCATGTGGCATTCCTTCACTGGCCTCCTGGCTCATATACTGGCAGAGAATCCTTGCCCAGGCATGCCAGAGCCCTAGCTCCACAGAAGTTGGTAAAGGATAGCCAGAAGCTGCCAGCCAGGCCCACAGCAGCCTATGGCCCATGTGCTTATGCACATTGGACCTCAAGAGTGGACAGAAATAATAGACCATAGCCCTTCCCTGCAGAGCTTCAGAGCCCAGAAGGAAGGAGACATCCATGGACCTGGAGCACTTGGGCACCCAAAAGCTGTGCATGAACACTGGTCTGAGAGCGGTGAGAAAAACATCTACCCAAGATGCCTGAGCAAGTCTAGTCCAGCAGACTTAGTGCTACCACAGGATGACCCTTACCACTTTCCATGTCTACCCTGCCTTGACATATCAAACATTCCATTTCTCTCATAAATACATATAAACAATTCAGACATACAGCTCAAGCAAAGCTGGTGACAATCCTTGACATAGACGAATCTGGTGGCCTGAGAGCTCCCTCTGACTGGTAAAATGAAGGCTTCTCCTGCCTCCAGATCTCTCTCATGCCGAAACTCTCACTTCTTATGTGCTCCAACCAACCATGACTCTCAGACCTTTTTTCTCAGCCCTGAACACCTTATCAGTTTCTTAAATGATCAGCCAACAAACTAGTACCCTTCCTTCAAAGCTCAACTCAGCAGGGTCCTTTGCTTGGTCCTGCTGCCTCTCAATTTGTTCCATACCTCTCTCTTTGTTCCACATGCTTCTCAAGAAATCGACCCTAGCCAATACTGTGTGTTCCCTGAGGATCCAGACAGTAAACCAGCAGCTTGCTTATACTTTCTAGGTGCCGATTACTGCTCAGTCCAGGCTAGATGTTCAAAACTTGGTGGGGAGAATCATAAATGAGTGACGGACAGGCACGAGAAATACCACCTAGGCACGACTGGCAGTAAGCCTGCCCTGTAACTAACAGCCCAACTTCCACCCAGGCCCCAAGGAAACATAAGAGGGGCATTAAATGTCCCTGAAACAGACATGGAACTTTAGAGGGCCAGAAATGAGATAAGCATGAAAAGCTAGCCAAGGACCAGCAAACAGGATCCCGCTGTGTGCCAGGCCACTCATTCTCTGCCCTATGGACTGGCTCTGCCAAATGCCTGCCTCTGAGTGGCTGGGTGTGCATCCCGGCAGGTGTTAGAATGTCACTAAGTGGGAGGAGCCTACCCAAGACAGTGAGCCAGGAGATAAGGTGATCCCCGCAGGCTGAAATTCAGACACCCCTGAAACCTAAGTGTACATCAGCAGTAATCAACCCCAAGTTCTTCAGCTAAAAAGTCCCACCTGCCTCCTGTCCTAATGACACCTAATCCAGAGAGCTCCAGTTTCCCGTGGTGCTGTGGGACTCAGGGTGCCTTTCAGCATCTCTGTGGCTGCAAACACAAAAACAGAACATGTGCTCCCCTCCTCCTCCTCCTCCTCCTCCTCCTCTTCCTCCTCCTCCTCCTCCTCTTCTTCTTCCTCCTCTCCCTCCCCCTCCTCTTCCTTTCCCTCCTCCCCCTCCCCGTCTTCCTCCTTCCTTTAAAGTTACTGCCTTTGTTTCCAGCCCCAGGCTGCTGATGTTTCTAAGTGTTGTACACATTATTTAGTGAAGACTTCAGCCTTGCATCCAGAAAGAACAATGATCTCCCGCCCAGGACAAAACACAGACCGCAGGAGTACTGAACTGAGCAGGGTGGAGACTAGCTCCATCTTTTCCAACACAGGCAAATATCCTGTTCTGTAAACACCACCACCGACTCACAACACTGGCTTTGAAAGCAGACCTAAGCTGCTCTATGGAAAGCCGAACCTGCAATTAGCCTGCTCAGGGAAACAGCAGGCTGAGTAGGCCTGCTGAAGAAGCTGGTGGCAAGACCTGACTTGAAACCCTCACTAGCAAGGCTGCTTCCCACTCCTCAGCCTTGGCCACTTCCTAACCCTGTCTTTGATTTACTGTGATTGCTTCTCAGTCTTTATTGTTCATTTTGTAGCAAACATCTTGGAGGGTGCAGCCCCATTAGGTCTGAGCAGATACCCCAGGAGGTAGATTTATGTATGGGATTTGATTTAAACAAATCCAGGTTCCTAGGGTAAAGATGGAGGGAGGGAGGAGGCAAAAGCAGAAACAGAAGACAAGATCAGGAGGTCAAATAAGCACAAGGGAATTCAGAGGCTTGCCCCACGCACAACACCCTCCAAATTGCCATCCAAACCATCACTTCACAAGATGATGGTTGATATGAATGAAAACAAGATGCACACAAGATTCAGGATTCTGACTCAAGACCAAATGCTAGGTTAAATGAAATTAAACATATAGTTATATGTATCACATATATGATCTCTCTCTCTCTCTCTCTCTCTCTCTCTCTCTCTCTCTCACACACACACACACACACACACACACACAATTAGATACTCATGACTCTAATAACTTTAGCCAGAGACCTCCCTGGACAGAGAATGGGCCAATGTGCTCTGTAAACACCACCAGCTCACAACACTCTATGTGTGGCCACTCTATGTGACAGGGTGGGAGGCACAAGGCTACACACACACACACACACACTGTTGTATCATTGGTTTAGCCACACTGCTGAACCCAGCCTCAGCTGTGTGTGAGGGATACTGGCCTCAGAAACAGGTGACTTTCTCAGGTACAAAAGTGTCTGTAGCAAAGGACTGACCTTAAGACTTATCAACAAGTGGGAGAATTCTATTAGGGAACTAAAAAGTTTAAAACAAAAATTTCTCACTGAAACTGACTTAGGTAGGGCAACTAACTAAGCACACCTGTCCCAGGATGGCTACAAAGGTTCAAAATGCAAGTGAAGTGAAGTGGATGAAAATAAGTGGCAAACCACATTCACAATGTCTGTGAGGAACAACCCCCTTCATAATGTCTGTCTGTGAGGAACAAC
>JADRCH010000257.1:1200226-1264507 GCA_019843965.1 Rhynchomys soricoides
AAGACCTGTATGCACAGGTTCATCCGCTGTATGAAATCATCCCTTGCTGGGGAGTGGGTCTTGGGAGGATGGCATGTAGAAATGAGGGTACACGGGAAATCTCTGTATATCACATTTGCTCCAGAAAATGAACAAACTGCTCCAGAAGATGAAATCTATCTTTTTTACAGCAAGTGCTCAATAAATACACCCTTGTCAAATCAGTTGGGGGGGGGGGGCGTAAAGACAATTTATAAGAGTGCTCTATTCGTTGAACCTGGTGACACACACTGCTAATCCAAACTTCTCAGTTGCCAGAAGGACCCCCAAGGTAAAGGTCAGCCTGGGTGACTTAACTGGAATCAGCCTCAGAAGCAAACTTTGCTCCACTCCCTCCAGCACACACCCACCCACCCATTTGGGGCTTCTGAGAAGCTCACGGGTGGAAACAGGATGTTTCTTCTTTGTGTATCTATGTTAACTGGTGGAGCTGGCATATGCTAAATGCCTGGAGCCTCTGGAACAATCATATGGGAGGGCTCCAGGGACTAGCCAAACAGCCAGCCAAGAGTAAGGGCTGGACTGAATGAGGATCAGTTTCCAGAAGGCCCTGGGAGGGGTCTGGAGGGGATCAGTGTCTCTAACTGTGACAGCTTTCCTGAGAGTGCACTTTAGTGCAGGAAGAACGGAATAAATCTTGCTTCTTTTTTCTTCAGCACCACCATAAGAAAACAACTTTTCCCCTCTCCCAAGGTCAAAATGAAGTTAGTTTCCACTGAACGCTTGCAGGCCGGTGTCCTGAAGGCCGGCCCCTCAGAGAAGGAGAGTCTAATGCTGCGGGATACAGAAAAGCAAGGCTAACAAGAGGCTAGAGTTGGGCAGGGAGAATCTCTGAGAAAGCCCATGGGCGGAGCTCCGTACAGGTCCGACACCATTGGTCTCCGGGCTTTCCCTTAACCAATCAGCGCAGGCCCAGGCAGCTCAGTCCCACAGGTGAGGACCGGCCAGAAGCGCACGCGTGGCAGCGGCCAGCAGGCGTGGGCCCTATTGCACATTAATGTCACCAGGCCTGGAAAGGGGGAGACTCCTCCCTTATATCAGGAGAGGGCGTGGCAAGCGGCTTCTCTCGGCTCCTCCCAGTAAGTGTTTCACTTTGCACTGGCTACCCCTAATCTCAAAGCTCAGAACTACCTTAAGGCTTTTTTTTTTTTTTTTTTCTGGTTTAATATAGGTTGCAGGGTGGTTTGCGGCAAATCCTGGAATCCAGAAATTCTGTATCCTGCGCCCCATCAAGACGCGGATGAGCACACAAGGAATGGTCACGGTCTCCTCAAAGGCGATTCAAAGCAGTCTGGCTGAGCTGAAGGTTCAGAGGCCTGACTTAAACAGGGACGCTCAAGGTTCACATCTGCCAGGCTTACAAGTAAAATATCTCGTTCTAACACAATGCATGTCCTTTTAAATATTGAGAAAAGCGAACTCCTCTTTATAAAGGTCTATTTACATAACTACATATCAATCACGTCTATTTACATGACTACACATTTAATTTTACATTTGTTTTTTTGACTGAAACAGTAGGTAGTCTTTGAGGTTGAAGGTGATGTCTTAATTCTGTATAGTCTTGGGGTCATTAGCATATACATCACCTTAACCTTTTATCATTTCGTCGTGGTGGGTACATAGAAGTTCTCCTCTTCTGTTATGTAATGTACTATTATTAACTGGATTCTCCCTGCTGTTCTACAGAACATCATAATGTGCTTGGGGCAAAGACCACTGAGCAGTACAGCTTCATTTATCCACGTTTCTTACATGTCACGGTGAAGTAAGTTTTTGAGCGAGTCAGTAACGCCAGCTACTTTTTAAAAAATATTTGTCAAACAACAGCAGAGTGTGTGAAGTACAGGCATAAAAGAATTTTAAATAGAGCCACTCCTCTGCCTCAAAACTTAGCTGTGGGGTTTCTTGAGCTGCAGGGATGTTGTTAACACTTAGCCTCTTGGCTATAACGGAATTTACTATCAAGTTACTAAGAATAATTTTTGCTCCTCACAGCTAACCTCTCCCATCCTGGACAAGAAAAAGAACCAGTCTGACATGCAGAAGCAGCCGTTTTTATTTGAGGTTAGTCTTGAGAACAAGGAATAAGACAGTCCTAACAAAGTAACAATTTAAATATAAAAAACTTTTCTGGTCTTCAGTGACACTGGTACTCCACCTCTTCTTTCTTGTCACTTGAGGAAGGCAAGATAGTCTCTCATTACCCTTGACACTATGCCATGTACTTGGGAGTGAGAGTGGGGGATTGAGCCTCTCCCACCAGCCTGGCTCACAAATTTCTCTTACTGTCTGAAATAGTCTTGTTTATGTGAAGGGCAAAGTTTTGTTGAAGCTCTCTTTATAGCAACAGAAGCTGTTGTTGTGAGTGCCTGTACTTCTGATGATCCGTTTAACTTCCATGTTCATAGAGTGAGAACATAGAACACCCCAAATGCCCAGAGCAGTAGGCAAGCTGTCTTGGTCTAAGCTCCAGGTCTGACGCCTGGTCAACACGGAGCCTCCAATCTTGGAGAGCTGCCAGTGGTGTTTGTTCTGCTTCATTTATTTATTTTTATTCCTAGTGAACGTTCAGTTGTAAATAGTTTTAGTGACTTGAATAGTCATGTTGTATAAAAAGAAAATCTTATGTTAAATCTGTTTTAAACTGAGGGGCTCAAAATGCCTATTTAGAACTAGAATTTGTGAGATGCTGATTTTCAAAACATAAAACAAAAACAAAAATATCAGAAAAATGAGAGATGTGTAAGATCACTTGGCAGTGGCAAATGGGAGACTGCTGACTGGGAGAGTACATTTTGTCATTATTAGTGGACAGGAAGCTGCTGCTTTTTAAGTAAGTAGATTCCTTTTTTAAAAGCAAAATCTAATGGAGTCAGTATTTAATTTCTATTTACTGTAGCAGCCTATTTTTTAAGAATGTCTCCTAGGATAAGGACTCCAAACTAATTTTCATAGACCTGTTAGATAATAACCTACCACTTGGAAGATAATAAATGCAATTTAATTCACACATTTTTGGCATTTTATTTATTTAGTTAGTTTTTTAAAACTAATAGGCCACTATTAAATATTGACAATTTTATTAACTCAGCATCTGGGAAAACACTTATGATTGGGTTAATTTATGTTATATTTGCCCCCCAACTTGTAAAAGATTAATCAACCATTTTATGGTGTAATTTAGGGGCCTAATTAAAAACAGAGCTCACACATGCTACACAGTCCTGCTGGTAAATCTTGACAGCATTCTAACATAATGGTTTGTATTTCAAATTGTTGCATCTCAATGTGGATGTCTGACCTTCTCCCAGCAGCCTGGAAGCGAGCATGTACTTGGTTTAAGCTCCAGAACTTAGGAAGCACAATTATTTAGAAACAGATTATCTCCAATGAAATCAGAGCCTCCAGGGAAGTCAGAAGCAGGACTGGCCACCGAGTTTTTAGAAACAGACTAGGCTTGTGGAGGTAGGAGATCAGCTAAATATATAAAGGAAATTACTGTTTTCAGTCATTGGGAGACATTTATTACTGGGTTTTACTATCTCTAAGAAAACCTCAGAGTTCTAGCTACATCTGCCTTCTGATTAATGAGCACAAAGTAATCACTATGTCCTTCTTGACTTGGGATCATTCTATCGTTTTAAATGAACAAATTAATTCCAAAGAGCTTAGGAACATGTCACTTAACCTGGGCCTCCCAGCCTGAAAGGGGCAAATGGCATTGAATAAACCACTTCCTCCAGGAGCCACTATACTTGAGCGATATTTTTGTCATTTTAATGACTCCTTTGATTCTAGCTGTCCTGTGCAGAGAAATAAAAACGCCAGAATGGTATGATTATCCTCATCTAGTTAGAAACCAGTGCAAGATGATTCCCAGTCAATTGTCCCGGCATTACAAAGGTTTTAAGATAAATGACAAAGTGGGCACTCTGAACGGGGGGTCACCGGAGGTGGACAGGAAACCTCCAAACGCTATTAGAGCAGACATCACTTTGAAGAATTACACATGACTAACAGCACGTTTTGGTCACTAAAGTCAGGGAGCCTGGCACTGAAGGATGTCCTGTTGGAATAAGAACTCTTGTTACTTTCTAGCTGTGAGACTTTGAGCAAGTTGATTAACCTCTCTGTTCCCGCCTGTGTTTCCTCATCTGTCAAAGTATCCACTTCACAGGATGGTAATGAGGATTAAACCAGCTAACCATAACACTTGAAACAGTGCCTGGAACAAACGTTTAGTGCAATTTAACTACAATATTGTTAAATCACAGAGAAGGGGGGAGGACAGAGACAGAGAGAGCCAACACCCACCCTCCCCTCCAACCCCCTCGCAGTAGTAGCTTATTTTGTACAACCGAAATTGAAAAGGGAATTGATCCTGTGAATGAAGTTCCCACTACTGTGGAGCAAATAACGATTATATACGGTCTAACTAACTTAACTCCTAAACTCTGGTCATCAAATTCTTGGAAATTTACAAAACTTTGAGCTGGTCAATAAGATATGCCCTTTAAAAACTGCTTCATCAATTTAAACTGCCACTCTACCAGTATAAATCCTTATACCAAGCCGGCAGCTGGCGGCTTGCTACACCAGAGGGTTGTAAGTTCCTGGTCCCCTATCCCCAAATCTCTCAGACACCACAGCCCCATAAGCCCCTCAGACATCGCCATCGAGCGCTAAGTTTGGAAGGTGATTAGTGAACCCTGGATACGAACTGGAAAGTCAGCTCAGACCTCTGTACAAACTGGGCCTCAAGCAGACTGGAACTAGCTCGCATTTGCTTTGATTTTGCAAACTCGGGCGCTGTTAAAGACTCCCAATGTCTTGATGATGGCTGCGGCAGGGTCAGCTCCACGTTGCCACCAAGGCAGGCTCTGGCCTCCCAGGAGTCTGGGCCACCGGTCGGTTGATGGTGCGTTGGTTGGTAGAGAACTGAAGGACTGCAAATTCCCTGGCATCCAGGAAAATCCACCAGGCTCTGGACCCCTGGCAGGTCTGAGTATTAACCCATTAAACTCATTTAACAACTCGCTCAGACACAGCCACGACCCTCATTCTACAACCGATTGCCTGCTGACCCCAGAACTCAATCATCCATTCCACATCCCTCCCATTTTGTCTCAAGGGCCTTAAAAGCGCCTCCTCTTGCTCACACTCTTTGATTGTTTTAACCACGATTGTGCCTCGCAACTCTCTGGTTAATCATTATTTATTCCTTTCTCCAGCGGGCGGCCTATCTCGGGACAGAGCAGGACCCTGCAGGCCTGGTTTGGAGCATAGCCCAGAGAGCCCGGTGGACTCCCGCCGGGAAGGGATAGGTGCAGCGCTCTGGGTCAGCGTCTCCTGCGCCTGTTGGATTTAGAGTTTCAGGGTTGCTTTCAAATTAATGGTGAAGTCCTTACATTGCTCCAGGCACTCAGAACAGTCTAAAATGATTTACAAGGTTTAAATAAACAGCATCAATTTTTTTCTTTAAGAAAATATTCACTAACTCTACTGGCACACTGGTCGCTGGTGGGTCAGCTAGGGAAGGCCGCGAGGACGGGACACTTGTGTAATTACAGCTAGATCACCAGGTCACCGCCGCGGGGTCTGTACCTCCCGGTAGCTTCCAAAGGAAAAGGACCCTGGACCCCGCGGCCTGTTGGAGCCCGGTGGCCTGCATGGCTGCTGGCGGCACGACTTCGGGTCGCCGACCCCGTCAGGCTCTTCGGCTGTGCTCTCCGCCGCCGCCCAAGAGAAGCGAAGGCCTCCAGAGCCCCAAGGGCGGTGGCAGGTGGAGGCAGCCACCTCTGCCTCCGCCTCCGCGTGAATCTTCCATTGGGGATTTCCACCACCTGCCCCAGGTGCCTCTAAAATCTTCAAGGGCTCAGTGGCTCATCTGCCACTTGCTACCAAATCAGTCAGGAGTGGGTCTGACTTTAAAAGACCCAGGCTGCCTCGGGTTCGGCTCCGCCAGAAATGATTCTAACGATTAGCTTGCCACCCGGTCCTCGGAACTATATCCCCGGAGTGGGGTGTGTATGGAGCCAGTGGTGGGGAAGAGGTAATGGCATCAACAATCCATCGATGGCAACAGCCTACGGTTAGCGAAGGCCCCCTGTGATAAACTGCTCCTGGCTGCACCCAAGTGTTCGCCCTTCCCGGCCCACCCAGAATCCGCGTTATTCCCAGTGCCCGAGACCCACCGGGCGGGAATCCGAGCGTTGGTTGCACCCAATCTTAACCCGCCAGTGTCCTGGGAACTATGAGAAGGGAGACCGGCACTGCTGGCTTAAACCTCGAGACTTGGGCAACTCTTCACAATTTTAAAAAAAAAAGAAGAACAAAGGGGAGGGGGCGAGAGAGGCTGGGAAAGGAGCTGCTTTAATCCCCAGGGTCAGGCCCTTTTATTTGCCACGCCATCCATGTCCTAGAAAGTATGGTCGAGGCAGAGAGCGGGGTTCGGTTCGTGTTTCTTCTTGTTTTCGGCAGTCGTGACTCTCTTTGAAAGTAATTGGGTCTGGGGGGAAAAAAACGAGGGAGACGCCGAGTGCTGGGTGATGACCTAAGGGGTTGGGGACCCGGCCGGGTTTCCGGAAACTGGGGTGTGACCCCTCCAGCAGCTCACACCAGACCAGCAGCCCGGGAAGCAGTGGGCAGAGGTCGTGAATGTGACCCAGGAGCCTCGGTCCCTTTAGAACTGGGCTCACAGCCGGAAGCCACGACCTCGAAGCAACCTTCATTTCTCAATCAATGGTCCAGGGATAGTCTTTGAGCCCGGATATGTACAGGGTCCGTGGAAATACAGGTTCTTGTCCTGGCCCTCCCAGCACAGAGGCCCGGGAGGCGAGGCCGCACCATGCCCACATCGCCTCGGGCTCCCAGAAACCTTCCAAGAGGCTGCGCGCTGCAGTGCGCGCCTTTGCCCGACAGGGACCAGCACAGCTCCACGCCCGGCGCGCCAGCCAGCTAAGAGGCGCAGCCTCCCCGTTACCCTCCCGAGCACAGGCGGCTCGCCAGTCAAGCGGGTCAGACCCCCTTCGGGTTCCAGCAACCAGGAGAATTGTAACAAAAAGTTAACAGACTCGAGACGGCCTTGGCGCTGAGCCTTAGCCTGAGCCCCTCTCCCCATCTGGGCAGCAGAAGAGACTCTAGCAGTTGGTGTACATTAGAGGCTGTGACCCAGAGGCGCATAACACTCCTCCCCGCGTCCCCGGCTGCACGAGAGACAACAAAATCCTAGACACACCGAGTTAGAGTTATTCGAGTGGGATGCGGCCATCGCCAGAAGGTTACCCACTCCTCCGGCGCTTTCCCAGTAGCTGCCGGGTGTCTTTGTGGCGAGGTCGCCTGAACGGTTCTAGGGCGCAGCGTACCAGCCAACGGTGCCAAGCTACAAGTTACTGTAGGTGGCTGTCTCAGCCTACCCCGGAGCATCCGAATTCTCAACTGTCCACCCGCAAATTACGGTCGTACTTTGCTCTCTGCCGGCCCTAGGTTGACTGAAGTTGTACCCCTGCTTCCCTCCCCACCTGACGCGCAACGGCCCGGGGGAGGGGGGGTGGTCACGGTCGGGATCGCGGAGGGTGCAGCGGCCCCTAGAGAGGAACTCACCGGTACCAAGCAAGACCCTTGTGGTAGCTGCGGTCGAAAAAGTGGGGCTCGGCACCCACGGCGCGCACGTCGGGATGCACGCGCAGAAACTCCAGCAACGCCCGCGTGCCGCCCTTCTTCACGCCGATGATGATGGCCTGCGGCAGCTGCTTGCTTCCAGCGCCGCTGAAGAAGCTGGAGATGGGACTAGGGGAGTCGGGCGCCTCTGGACTCTGCTCCTCCTGACTCCCGGCGCCTACTGTCTTATCCTTGCCTGCAGCCAGTGAGTTGGCCGGAGGTGCCCGGAAGGGCATCTTAGGGGATGTCTCATTCGGAGCTATGACCAGGGCTGGCTGATCGTGAGTGGCGCGGGACCCCGAGCCCAGGAGCAGCAGGCCGGGAGCGGCGGTACAAGAGCCGGCGCACGAGTACAGGAACATGTACAGCCAGATGCAAAGCATGGCGAAGAGCAGCGCTAGCTTCCTCCTCACCGGTGGCGGGGGCGGGGGCGGCTGCGGCAGGAAGCGGCCCGGGACATCGAGGCAGGACCGACCGCCGCTCAGGCGCTGCCCCATACGCGGCCCGCGGGCGCGGCCAGGGGCATGGCTCAGCACATGGCACAAGTCCCGCCGGAACAGAGAGCACCGCGACGGTTCTCTGCCACTTTGAGCCCGGAGTGATTCGGTTTATTGCCCTCGTGCGCGCGCGGCTGCCGAGGCTGCGGCTCTTCCCCGGGTGGCAGCGGCGGTTGCAGCGGCGACGGCTCTTGACATGATGCCCACGAGAAGCCGGGGTTGGAGAGCGAAGTCCGGGCGGCGGCGGGAACTGAGAGCAGACGCGCTGTCAGTTACGCTGTACCCCGCACCCAGTTCCTCTGGACGGGGCGCACGGCAGCTCGCCGGGGCTGCCTCTTCGCAGCCAGGAGATTGAGAGCAGCCCCGGCGCTTGCCCGCTGAGGCTGCGGCGAACTGCGCAGGAAGAGAGCCCGGCACCGAGGTGGAGTGGGCGGTCCCGGCCTTCCGAGTGACGGGCTGAGCTACCTACCAGGAACCGAGAGCAGCATGCAAATGCCGGAGCTTCACCCAAGTCGAAACAGCCAATCGTCTCTCGGAACGTGGGGGTGTGGAAAGGGTTCGCGAAGGGGGTTGAGCAGTATGGGCTTACTATTGGCTTCAGAACTCAAAGGGGCGGGTTCAGAGAGGCGAGGCCACCGGCTGGTGACAGGAGCAGATGGTGAGGATGCTGGAAGTGACTCGACGCAGAAAGAGGTCCCACCCGGTTGAGTGGCGCTCTCCTCTACACGCGCGCTTTTCCACACTCGCTTCTGGGGCCAGCCTTGGCTTGTAGTCGCCTATGTGACAAGACGCGAGTCCCCGTTCAAGTGTCCCGCCGTCCGGCTCCTGAGTGTAAGAGCTGCGGAGGAGAGACAGGGATAGAAGAGGGAAAGTGACCATGTTTCCAGCCCCACTGCAAACCCAGTTCCATTATCGGGGCTCAGGGAAGGTCGCCCAACAGACCCTGATTTAGGATCTGTTTAAGCAGGGAAAACCTCGGCGGAAGTCATTAACTTTCCCCGAGTCTCTCACTATAGTCGAAAGTGATCTCCCTGCGCCTGGAGCTTAACTGACACAGACTTAAACACTATCTCACGCTTTCCAAACTCTCTTGAAAAGGTCCGGGAGGTGAGCGACGGGAAGGGGGGTTATTTAGTTTTAAGACACTAGTTGAGATTTTAAGTCACATGTCAGAGGTTTTATATGGATATCTGTTCCTTGGCAACATTAGTTTGACAAATGTTCTAACTTCTCTTTCTCTTGAAAAAAAAATTAATCTATTAACAATTAAGGGCATCGGCCCCTGCTTAGAAGATTGGTTGGTTTTCTGACCCATGACGCTGACTGAATCTTAAGCGTTTTTCTCCGGTAACTTTTTTTTAAAAGCCGAATTTCGATATGGACAAATTCAGGAGCAGTGAGTATCACTTATTTAATGGTGAAAAGCCACTCCGAGGCTCTTCCTTCTTTTGTACCTCTGTCCAAGAGGGCAGTCCGGAAAAAGGTCTTCTGAGAAACTGTCAGCGCTGGTGCAGGAAGCGCGAGCGATGGTGCTGCGCGGAGCCAAATTCCTGCACTGACGACTAGAGTTTAAGAAGGTGGGATGCTGAAGTTCACCCAGGTGGTGGCTCGGGAGCCTTTTGGTGCCTGGAACCCATTTTCCGCAAGACCGAAAGGCCTCCAACGCCAGGCTGCATGCGGTTCCGGGACAGAATTTTCATTCCATCCGACCCCCGCACGGGCCGCGGGGACGCAGGAGGTGACTCAGTCTGCGGCCGGCCGCAGGCGCCTTGCACTTCCCGGTGGGCACAGGCAGGCGAAGCGGAACCGACCTTATCCTTTCTCCCTTTACTCAACTATTTGGGACCAGTATGCGGGTAGTCAGAGCGCATACTCTCCCTTCTGGAATAAATGTTCCCAAGTGTCCGGAGCTCTTGCCGCTCCTCCACGGTCCGGCTTCCGGCCGGTGGAGCCAAGCTGCAAAAGTACGTTTGAGTTGTGCTTCTTGAATTTGAAAGTGCATCCTAGCCATAGCGGTGACCAAAGATGACAGAGCGGCCGCCGCCGCACCTTTGCTCTCTTGCTATTTTCTTTTGACATCCCTGTGAGTCTAGCTCGAGTCCAAGTCAGTTTCCTACAAAACTGTTGAGAAGGAAATCATTTAGTCGGAAGACACTTTCCCTTCTCCTTTATTGCAGCTGTTAGAATTTCTAGGGTTTACACACACACACACACACCACCGCTGTCGCTGAGATGTGTGTTCTTCAAAGTGATTTAATAGCCCTCGTTTGTTTGTTTTTGTTTTTAAACTTAATCAGTCAATGTAGGGAACAAATGCATTTCTAAGCACTAGTCCGGCCTTTTGTTTTCAGATGGAGAAGGAAACATCAGTGTCTGCGAAGGGCGCCTCTTCAAGTTCTTCTTTAGGTGGGAAGAAGTTGCTGACTTGAGAGTGGTGAATTGCAGTTCCCACGTGGCTCCCTTAAAGCCTGACTGCGTGTAAATAAAAATGGTCCCTGTCCTGTGGGTTAACAAAGGCCATTAAGTGAGCAAGTGAGCGATTACAAATCGAGGCCACCGGATATATTTGGAGTCTCTTTTTCCGGGGGTGGAGGGAGGAAGCCAGCGGGTGGAAGCAAAGACGTGGGCGTCGGAAATTGCCAAGAGTGTGGCGCTGAGCTGAGCGCCTCAGGGCTAAATCGCAGCCTAGCCCACTAGGTCCCACTGCGGAGAACAATGGGGAAGTTCTCTCTTTGGGCCAGGCCAGGGCCTCGGCCATCCAAGGTCAGCGGGTGGGCGGGGTCAGAATTGGCAGTTCGGAGCAAGTTGCAGGCAGAGACTGCACGCTTTGGTCCTTTGGCCTTCAAGCTCGCCAGGAGCTGTCCTGGAGTGTTTTGGGAGTTACTCCTGTGCCACAGCTCCCCTCGTTCAGACCTCAGCAGATGCCATCTCCTGCTTGGCCTTACACACCAAAATGCGAAGCCTGAGATTCGCTCTTGGGCAGAGCTGATAGCAAAGCTGAGAGCCCAGCTGGACCCCCTACCCTTATCTATAGCTCCTTGGTATCCATCAAGTGCCACCACCAGAACCCGAAGAAAAGATTGTCCTCCAATAAACGTATCCACAATGTTTACTCTTTGGAAAATATGTTAAGAGGTGAATTCAACTTCAGCACACCTGTAAGGTTTACAGTTTTTTTTGGGGTGGGGGTAGGGGTGGTGTTAATTCATGGTTACCTAATGAGAGCGAGGACCCAGGGCCTGGAGGGTGGTTCTAATCTGCAAGGTAGTGGTGGTCCTTGCTGTCTTTCCCAGGGTCCTGTTGCTAACAACCTGTTGTGACCCTAAACTTTCTACAAAGGAATGGCCTGAGCTAAGATTCCCGCAGAACACGTTCTCCGGCTTCCATCCTAGGCTTGGGACTGCTAGGCAGCTGCGCCTGACCCGCCTCCTTTCTGATGGCTTTGCCCTCCCATACCCAGCTTGTCCCCGCGGGACGACAGAGCAGGCATTTCCTGGGCGGCTTGAACCGGTGGCCCACAGCCCCAGTTCCTGCCACCGGAATCCTCTGCATTGCCGGCTGCCAGCTCTGCCGCCCCTGGAACTGAGCAGCTGCGAACCGGATCTGCTCTCCTAGGCCGGGCTGGCGGGACCGGCTGTGGGTGCGGCCGCGGGTACCCTACCCGCCCACCAGGGAGCGCTCCGGCCTGCGCTGCTGCTGGATGGATGGCTGCGGCAGTCTGGTTTCTGCGGCTCCCGGCCCAGAGGCTTCAACTTTGGCTTCGATTCGGTACCTGCGGCTGCTGGCGCTTCCTCGACGTTACAGGCGCCAGTGTCCTCTCTGTTTCCCCGAAAGGCTGTGGACGCCGCCGCCTAGAAGCTAAGCATACGATGGGGAGGATGGGTAAGGAATTCCTGGAGATGGCCGGCCTGGGGTGGAGGCAGTGGCTGACCAATAGGCTAGAAAAGCTTTGGACCCCAAGTCCCTCTGTGAGAGGCGACATCAGCCCCAGCAGAGAGCTGAGTCTGGACTCTGAGTAAATAAAGCCTGGGGTCTTTGAGGGACTCAGCTGCCAGCCTCACTAGGGAAATGCGAGTTCTCATTTCATAAGGAAAAGAAGTGTGATGCCCAGAATGAATTCATGATGTGAGGATTAAGTGATGCGCTCTGTCCGCAGCTCTCCTGCACGATGCTCCACACACTGGGCTGGGGTTCCCCTGCACCCTAGAGACCTGAGCAAGGCATGGGAAGTGAGAGAGCCCAGGAACGCCCGGAGCCTTTCAGGATGGATGTTTCCCTGCTCTGGAAGTCACAGTTTCTGTCAGGAAATCCTTTATCTATAGCTTGGTTGTCAACAGGCTCTACCCAGAGGTCTTCTCAGGCTGAAGACTTTTAGTCAGCTGTGTCTTGGTAAAGCCCGGACTCTCCCGCCCCTAAAAGAGTTCTGTGATTATACTTTTGTCAGATCTCCCAATTGGAAGGAGATGCTTCCTGTCAGGACACTGACCTGCGCTCCAGCAGATCTGCACTGCTTCCCATAATGTGCCTCCCTGCTACCTGCCGGCAGGACTGGCAAAAGTCAAGTAGGTCTCCTGAGCCACACCATCCCTGCCAGTTCTGTCTTCAGTTCTCCCAGGGATATCCTGCACTATGGAGGGACAGAAGTCTGAAAAAAAGCAATCTAATTTAATTTTTCTACTAGAAACTTGCTATGGAGACAAAGTTGTGCTACAACCCTACTAAGTGTCTTCAGGACACCCAGCTCCCGGGTGTCTAAAGCAAGCTTTCTTCGTTTGTTTGTTTTTTGTTTTGTTTTGTTTTTTGAGACAGGCGTCTGATTATGTATGTAGCCCTGGCTGTCCTGGAACTCACTCTGTAGACCAGGTCGGTCTTGAACTCACAGAGATCCTCCTGCCTCTGCCTCTGCCTCTGCCTCTGCCTCTGCCTCTGCCTCTGCCTCTGCCTCTGCCTCTGCCTCTGCCTCTGCCTCTGCCTCTGCCTCTGCCTCTGCCTCTGCCTCGAGTGCTGGGATTTTAAAAGTACTGAAGGAAGCTTTACTCTCTTCAAGAAGACAAGGGTTTCTGGAGCTTCTCTGAGAACACAGGGACGGCAGGACATTAAGCACACCTTCTCTACCAAACTTCTCCGACCTGTCCATCACTTCTGCCCCTGCTTTCACAGTAGGGGAAGCTGTGGGCTCCCTGGAGTGACCCCAGTAGTGCTCTAGAAATTAGCCTTTCTCGCCCCAAAGATATCTCTTTCCCAATGTACCACCTGAGGGCAGGCTATCCATCCATCTGCCCTTTCTGATTGCAGAGTCTCTACAGAGAGAGCAGTGGGGCGGGGCTTAAGGGTCACCCCCTTCCCACTCCTCCTTTCCTCCCTCCCCCCCCCCACAGGGCATCCTTTGACTGCTGATTGGCTGACATCATCTGAGCGCCAAAACCTCCTATGGAGTCAGGGAAGGGTGAAGGGAGTGGACCCATGTCCCAGTTGCACTTCTGGCCTCTGCCCAAATCTGCTTCCTGACCCTTCCACAGTTGGGGAAGGGTGGACAGGGCACCTACACACTTCAGAGGACCCACCTGTGCCCACCATCTCTGGCATGGCTCAAAACGGCACCCTAGACTACTCTTATTCGGGTTTTGCAGCAATATCTGTATACAGTTTCTGTCCTCACACCTGTTAGTTCATTTGTGTTGAACTACTTTTATTTGTTAAGGATAGAAAATCATATAGCTCCTGAAAAAGTCAAATGTACAAGAAAGGTCATTTCTCTTTCAGAACCAAACCCGACACTGCCACAGTTGCTAAGTACTCATCTTTTACAGTATTTTACATTTATTTTTTATGTGTATGAGTGTTTTGCCTGCATATATGTACATACACCATGTGGGTGCCTGGTGCCCACGGAGGTCAGAAGGCATCAGACCTCCTGGAACGTAGTTAGAAATAGTTATGAAACACCATGTGGGGGCTGGGAACAAACCAACAGGTGTTTCTAATCGCTGGTACACCTCTCCAGCCCTGCACTTCAATTTTAAAAGCTGGGAGTATTAAATAGCAACTTCCCTGACATGGGTGACCATGGCCTATCAGTGTGTGTATATAGGTAACTCCAGTGCTGCACTATTGTTATGGTTGATAACCAGTATTGATAGGGTATTCACTCAAGACCTACAGTTTGCATTAGGCTTTGGCCTCAGTGTAAAACATTCTGTGAGGTTTGACAAGTGGATAATGGCAAGAATCCATCTTTATTAAGAACCCACAGAACAGGTTCCTGGCCTAAAAGACCAGTATCCTGACACTGCCCCCCTCCCTGAACTTTTAATGTTTCTAAGTTTTTTGTCTTTCCAGATATCAATACAGGGGCCTCTGTGTTTTCCTGAGCATCAGTACCTAACTCTATGGCATTAAAGATGTGTGGTCTTGGGAGCTGAGGGACCATGAAGCTTCAGCCTCATGGCCCCTTCCCCCATCTCTTTGGCCACTTGAGACATAGTATCCTCTCCATCCAGAGGAGAAAGCAATGAGGCCCCACTGCAGGAGGACACGGGACTCCTACCAGTGCCTATGCCTCAGAATGTTACCACCACCTAGGGTGAAACACATAGTGGTAATTTGAAGTCACTTTAGTTTTTACATTCATTCATTCACTCATTCATTCATTCATTTGGGGGTAGTATGCACATGTGCCATAGCATTCATGTGGAGGTCAGAGGACATCTTGCAGGAGTTGGTTCTCTCCTCTTCTGTGTGGGTTCCAGGGATCAAGCCCAGGTCCTCATGCCCGGCAGCAGCAAGCACCCTTACTCTCTGAGCATGGTGCTTTGAAGTCATCGAGTTTTGAAGTGGATTTTTATGAAGCAGCTGATAACAGGAATAGAACATGCCCTCAAATATAGAAGATGTGAAGAGACAGATGCATGGTACCTGAGCACAAGAATGTATATTAGAATGGTTATTTTAAGTTATGAGTTTATCAGAGAAGAGTCTAGCTATATGGCCAAGGTATTTGTAAATATATTTTGAGTCTGAGTCTTATTTCTGGGAATATGGGGCTGGGAGGAAGAACCAGACCTAACTTCTACAGGACAGAGGACTGGGATACAGACTCCTCTCTGCTCACCTCACACCAACAGCTGCAGCTTCCCTCTGGAGTGAATCTGAAGCCTCACCCCCACTCCAGGACCTTATGCAGGTAAAGTTACTCAGCGCTGTGTGCTTTACCACTAAGCCCATGGCCAACCTGGCTACTTCTCTCTTGGGAGAATCTTGGAGCTGAACACGTGTGAGGTAGCATGTCTCTAGAGTCCCAATGCACAAGGAAGCCCGAAGATGCTTTTCCGTCCCATCTCACCTGAGCTGGGGGTGTTGAGTTCAGCCTCTTACTGTCCCCTCCACACTGGGCTTTAGCTGCTTTTGCTTTCATCTTACCTCACTGTCTGCAGCCCCTCATCTTGCTGTACTCCCCCTTTTTCCAAATGTCCATATCGCTCCAGTTCTGCCTGGCCCCCTTCCGTGACTCAGCTAGTCTCACTCAGGACAGATTTTTCCTTCACCCCCCTCTCCAGTGACATTTAACAATGTATGGGGATATTTTTTGGTTGTTTCATCAGTAGGTAGAAGCTTGCTTACCGCTAAACTTGTTGCAAGGCTCAGGCAGCCAGACCTTTACAAATAAGAACACCCTGGCCCCAATACCTACCAGACCAGAAGGAGCCATACTACATGGGGATGCAGCATGATTCTGCCTCGCCCAAACACTCTGCGTGTTCTGACAAACCCTGATGTGCCCCTGAAACCCAGACCTGATTCTCAAGGTTTGGATGAAGCCAGCCAACTGAATGATAACAATTCAACTTGGATTTCTCACTGACACATCAAAACTTCTATTTAACCAGGATGGGCCTGGTTGTTCTACATTGTTCCACCCGAATGTAGATTTGGAACTCTTGGACTTTGTTGTGTTACTCTTCTTTGTTGGTACTGATGTTGGCTAACACAAATTGGTTCCATGCATGCTAGAAGCATCCTAGGGATGTTTCATAGAATCCCATCTTCACCTCCAATGAGCAGAAGCCACTTTTCCTGCACAATTACATTCATATTGTGCATAAGCCTCAGGATTCTTTTTATCTGGAAAAAAACTGAAATGATCTCATTAGGTATGAATTTTCTACTCCATTCCCAGCTGTTGACCACCATTGTGTCTCTGCATGCGACTGGGCTGCCTACCTTCACACAAGGACAGCCATTCAGCTTTGCCCTTTATTGACTCCTGTATTGTACTTAGTACAATCCTCAAGCTAGCCATATTGTAACATGGGTCATAATTTATATCTCTTCATTTCCAGGACATATAATATTCCATTGCTGTCTATAGAAATACTGATCTTTGGTTTTTTAGAGTAAGAGTTGAATGCAAAGCTTCATGAATGCAAAACATGCCCTCCCCTCCTGAGCTACAGTCTGACTGGCCCCATCTCACAAAGTGTTTCTCTTGCATCAATACACACGTGGGATGCTTCCACTTTTTTCCAGCTGTGAATAATGCTTCTAGGGACATGGGACCAAATACCTCACTGAGATTGACTGGAGTTTTTGGAATCATATACCCAGGAATAGAATCACTGAGCTACCCTAGTCTTTATTTTATTTTAATGTTTTAGAGAACAGCCTTTTGTTTTTAGTAATGGATGTGCCATTTTATAATCTCACTAACAGTACATAAGTGTTCCAGCTTTTCTACAGCATCATGAACCTTGTTCTCCACTTCTTTTCTTCTTTTTCTTTCTTTCTTTCATTTGTTTTTGTTATTTGAGGTTGGAGCCAGGATCTTGTATGTGCTAGTTAAGTACTCTGCACCCCACCAAGAAGCCAAGGTCTGGTGCCACAGGGCCTATAATCCCAGCAACCAGGAAGATGAGGCAGAGGGATTAGGAGTTCAAAACTAGCCTGGGCTACATAGTGAATTCTGTTTCTTTAGCAGCAGTGGTCCTCATGGGTGTGAGGTTCTCAACATGGCATTGATTTTTGCTCCCTAATAATTCTGATACCAAGGATGTTTTCTTTACACAGGTTACAGACTCAGCAGCACTGCAACCCACCAGTGAGGTTTTTCCAGTCACTCCAGCATAATCCAGTTGTTTTTTTTCCTCCGTGCCCTTAAATATTTAGACCATCAAAATCAGCCCTCTTCCTGTCTCTACCACCTTAGCCACAAAGGCTTCTATCTGAGAGGGTGTGCTCACTGACAGCAGCAGATCCTTCACAGAGAGAGAGAGAGAGAGAGAGAGAGAGAGAGAGAGAGCACTGTGGAGCCACACCCAGGAGTCCAGATGCCTCAGGGAATTGCTCAGGGAATTGAAGGAGCTTTTGAAGTAGCAGGTGGCAGTCTGCGAGTCTTTGAACCAGATTCTATTTGCTTATTGGCAAAAAAGGAATCCTGGTGCTTTAATCGAAGAGGAAATCTTCAGAGGTATCTGGGGCATCAGAGACACTTAGAACGTGTCTCCCCAAGGTCTGCATTTGTGTTTCTAACATTCCAAGCTGATGTGGCTGAAGGCAGCAAGAAGTTATTGACTTCTGTCCTGCTGGCTATCAGCACAGACTAACTCCAATGGAACTCAAACTAAAGGTCCTTTCTGAGTCTTGAGATGTATTTGCTCCAGAATGCCCCTGTATCCATCCAGGAACTTCTTGTCTTGTGTTTCTGACAAGCCACCATGTTCTTCAGCTGGAGAGAGAGAGAGAGAGAGAGAGAGAGAGAGAGAGAGAGAGAGCGCGCGAGCCCACTGGGCATTAAACTCAGGGACTTGAGCATTGTAGGTTCTGTCCTAGAGCTCCACCCTACACCCAGCTTGACTTTAAGAAATGCAGATTCTGGGACTACAAAGATGCTCAGAAGTTAAGAGCACTTAGTTTCTAGGGAACCCAGTTTTGATTCCCAGCACCCACACGGCAGCTCACAATCACTTTTAACTCTGGCTCCAAGGAAAGCCAATGCCCTCTTCCGGCTTCTAGGGACACTACATGCAAGTACACAGACACACATCCAGGCAAAACACCATCTACATAAAATAATAAGGGTTAAAAATAGAGTAAGTGCAGATGCCAAGCTCCCCTTGCTCCTTTCTTAGCCAAGGTTCTGCTGGGTTTCTATACACATTTGTGGTCCCTTCATTCCCACTGTTAATGTGGCTCACTGCTTCCCCATCCCCCACTCTTTCTTCCTCTGGGTGTCACCAAACAAGCTGGAGAAACAGATAAATGAGTTCCTGTCCTTACAAACACTGCTGTTTCCCCCGCAACACTAAATGCCCTGTAGACACTTGACTGTACCCAGTGTTTTCCTGTATCGTGCTGGGAGTCTCTTAACCTGGGCCTTTTGGGAGACCTATGTCACACACAGGTGCCTGGCACTCTGGGATATAGGTGTGTGAGCATGAAGCGTCAATGCTGACTGTTAGAAGCCATTCATGAAAGGTCTCCATGTTCTGAATAGCAAGCTTCATTTCACGAAGCTCAGTCTAGTATCTAAACCTCCAGAGCCTATGTTCAGACAGCACAAATGTAACAAGGATAAACCTACACAAAGGTCATAAAACTCAGAATGACCTTTTGTTTGGTTTCCTCAATTTTTTTTGAGATTAACAGTAAAAGTGCTTTTCCTGGGGGCTAAGGAGATCACAGTCAGTAAATTGCTTGTATCTAAGCATAAAGACCTGAGTTGGATCCCCAACGCCCACATAAAACAGCCAAGGCAGAAACAGGCAGATCCTGAAGCTCGTTGGCCAACCAGCCTAGCTGAGACTAATCACCAAGATCCCAGTCAATGAGAGACCGTATCTCAAAAGGTGTACGGTACCTGACCAATAACATCAACAGGTTGTCTTCTGGTTTCCATATGTACATACCTGCAGATACCTGTTCATAGCTCCAACCCTACACCCCCATACCTCCCCCACACCATACCCACTGCATATACCTCATACCCCATGACCTTCCTCCCACACCCCATATCCCCCCTCCATAGAAGCAACATGCACCAATGCTTTGCTAGTAATTGCCTTTCCAGCTCCATAACCAATTCAGCTTGTGCCGATACCAGAGAGCACCATCTACCTCCTCTTTCCACCAACATGGTGAGAGCCATTTTCTTGTAGGACAATTTTGCGACTCCTGTTCACTGTATTTATTCTGAAGTCTAGGGATGCAGTGCTGAGCCTTGCAGACTAGGGTACCTGGCAGTGTTAGATTGGCATTCACAGGAAGTCACCTGCAGTTTAAACAGTAATTGACTTTAAATGTTACAAATTTGAAACCCAATTTGAAAAAATGCACAGAACTATCCATGATTTAGTCAAATATGACCTGTACTACAGACAAGACCTGTGGAGTTTCGACCTTCAGCCTCTGGCCTACACAAGCCTGCCCCTTCTTTTCAGATCTGAAAGTCCAGAGGAAGAGAGAGCTTTAAAGCAGGACCGGCCCCCATGCACACAGGATGTAAGCATCTTCCACAGAAGAGAAGGCCATTGACGGCGTGGGGGTGACTTTTGAAGGGCATCCAGACAATCAGGGTGTCCCCGGCACCCAAGGGCCTCTGGTACCAGGAGTGTCCCCTCAGGGCTTATGTGGATAAGCTTTCCCACCTAGTCTGTCTCTGCCTGGTTGACCTATCCTCTGTACACACACACATCCAGCTTCACCACCCATAGGTTTTTAGATTACTGCCCTCCATTTCCACCCCACTGCCTGGCCCAGGCCAAGACTTGCAGAATGTGCCCCACACATTTCTAGGACTGAAAGTAATTAAGGCACCTGAGCATCTTGGGTTCCTGCACCCCAGTAAGACTGACACCCCTCAATGCTGACACAATGCCAGGTTCTAATCTGCTTCAGACATTAAATTAAGTGCAAACATAAATAACCGACTGGATCGAAAGCTTTCTGTATTCTCCTTCCCGCCCTCCTTCCTTTCTTCCCTCCTTTTCTTCCTCCCTCCCTCCTCTCCCTCCCTCTACTCCTTCCTTCTTTCCTTCCTTTCTTCATCCCTCCCCTCTTCCTTCCTTTCTTCCTGAAGTCTCCAGCATTCCCATTCAGCACTTCCAGAGACATCCACATCTCCACTGCCTCCACCTCGCTTCTCTCTTGGACTAGGACCCACCTCATCTTTGCCTTCCGGTTCCCCCAAATTCTGTCTTGCAGTCAGTTTTCCACTCTACACTACAACAAAGGACCAGTCACTCCCCACCTGACTTACGGCTTCTCATGCAGCCACCTCAGTCACCTCCTGTCATCCCTTCCTCCTAGCCCTTCACTTCTTCGGTGGTCTTTCAGTCCTAGAAGCATCTTTGTCCGTCATGTCTTTTGATGACGCCATCCACTGACCTGTGTCCTTGTTTCTATTCTTCATGTGGTCCTTGCTTCCCAGCTACCTGCTCCCATTCACACACACCCAGCCCAAAGGTGTTTTCCTTGGAATTGCAGGAAAGCAGCTTCCCCATTCTCTGTGGGTCCAATCATTCTAGTATGTCAGTATTTCTCCCCTTGTGGTGCCACTTAGGCCTTGCAAAAGACACTGTATTAGGACAGGGATTGTATCTCTTTCCTTTGTGCTGATGTCTCTTATGCTTAGAGGCACGTAATGAATGCCTTTGGTCTTCTTGATGTGGAAGAATGGCAAACCAGAGGGTGACGGCAGAGCAGGGTGTCTTTTCCTCCATGACAACGCTGAACAGACAGAAGCACACAGAATCAACTCTGTCAGAATCCTGGAAACCGCTCAGTGTTTTATATTAATTAATTACGTGAATGACAAATGATAGCAAGCACTCTCATCCGTCTCCAAAACAGTAGGAAAGTAGGGTGCACCACCCATCTTGAGCTGAGCCCTCACCCCTCATCCCAACCCCAGGGCTGGCAGTCTTGGTTTTAAAGGAGCAGCAGCCTGAGTTCCCACTTTGGGCCTCTGGTTCTCTGAATAAAGGGGATCAAACCAGTATGCAGGTCTGTTCTAACTAGAGGAACTTGAAGGAGGAGTCTTTCATTCTGTTAGGCAGAAAGGTGCTCACCTCTCACAAAGCTAGAGGTGCAGCCCAGAGACTTACAGACACCAGCAGGTGCTTGAGGCTTGCCTGTGATCCCAGCATTACAGAGAGGTAGGGGCAGGAGGCTAACCTGGGCTACAGATGGAGACTCAAATCTGCAGACTCTGTCTCAAACAAAACAAAATAAACACCTCCCCAAAAACCCAAAACCAGACTGACCAACCAAAGACCCAGAGATACCTAAGAGAGACACAGTGGGCCGGCTCTTACAGTTAGACCACCCAGGGCCTGCAGGTAACAAAGGCCTAGAAAACCAGCCACAGGTATGGAGGATTTAGAGAGCTGCACACACATGCCTCAGGCTAGCCGAATGTGGAAAAGAACAAAAAGACTTTAGGATTTTGTTTTAGGCTCCTCTGTCATTTGGGGCAATCCTTGCTGAGAGTGAGGGAGTATCCCTGAACAAAGTCAACAGCAAACATCAACAGGTCCCCTGCTCCTTTGGGCGCAGGAAGATCCTGTGTACACATTTTACTTCAAGCCATTCAAGGAAATCCATGCCAAAACATTAGCTAACACAAGCTAAAAGAAGAGGCCAGTGTCCACACAGGAGTAACTGTCTTCCACAAAGTGACTTAGAAAGTTGTTTTTGTGGTGGTTGTTTTTAAATGAACAATCACAGCCTTTGACAATCAAAGCAAATGAGCAAAACCCAAAGAAAACAAACAAACCAATAAAACCCCCAGGAAGGGAGATGGGCTGATCTCTACAATTAGAGCTTCATGCAGTGAAACGTTCAGTTGTCAAAGACAACAAAATCACAAGGCACTAGGGGACAGGAAGGCTTGACTTTCTGGAAGGAACATAGTCAGGAGACAGAAACTGACTCCTGAAGAACCAAAGAAATCAGAGCTATTTGACAAGCGTTTAAAAGTAACTAGCTTAAATGCACTCTCACACCAAAAAAGAACTAATGTAAAACAACAAATGAACAGAGGATTATCATTAAAGGGAAATCATCATCATCATCATCATCATCATCATCATCATCATCGAATCGAACAGAAACCCTACATGAAAAACTTATAAGAAATGTTGAAAACCATGTTTCCCACCTTTTCCTTCTCTTCCTTTTTGGAAGCAAGCTCTTGCTATGTAGTAATGATGATCCTCCTGCCTCAGCCTTCTAAATGGTGGGAATACAGGTGTATACCACCAGGCTCAGCCCCAGAACAAATCTGATTAGGCAAAACAAACAAAGTAACGAAGAAAGAAATGCATCAGACTCAAAAGACCGGACAGGTAAAATGATCAGAGTCTGAAATAAAAAAGAATGAAGAAACATGAACTGAGAAGTGTACAGGCTCAATGAAGCGAACTAATAAGCATATATAGGAACCAGAGAATGAGGAGAGGCAGAGACAGACAGATGGACAGACAGACAGACTGACAGGGACACACAGAGAGAGGTGGGGATGGCAATGAGCAATATGGTCACGGGTTGGGCTGGAGAGGTGGTTCATTGATTAAGTGCACTGGCTGCTCTTCCAGAGGACTAGGATTTGATTCTTAGCATCTACACGGTGGCTCACAAACTCTCTGTAACTCCATTTCCAGGGGATCTAGTACCCCATTCTGGTCAGGCACACATATGGTACACAGACATATATGCGGATAAGCACTTATGTACTTAAAACAATAGAACAAAAGTTTAAAAGAGGGAAGCATGGTGGTTAGCAGTGGCCTGTGCTTGATTAAACATATGGACCTCCAAGTTCAAGATTTTAACAATCAGGGAAATACCAAGTGTGGGCACAGGTATCAAGAAGTGGAAAATGGAAGTCCTTGTGTGCTACTAGTGGGAATTCATTCCGCTGGGAAAACGTGCGCAGATTCTCATCACTTAACCCTGGGATCACTGTGGGATTCTGTAATTCTACTATATTAGTTGTGTAGCATCAAAGATGCTATACTTCATTATGACAGCAAAGAAGAGTTAGGAAGCAAGACCTGAACCTGTGACCCAGATGGCATGAAACTCTAGTGTGGTGACATTGGCATAAAGTGAATTGCCCGGTAATCTCAAAGGGGCTTCTCTTTTGAATGGCACCATGATGCAGTGACTGATGCCCAGGGCATGTTTACATGGCATCCATGAGGGCTGGCCAAGGGCCTAGGACACTATGCTAAGGTTTATTGCTCAGGACACCCTGCACCGCCCCAGATGATGGGGTGCTGTGAAGACTAAGCAAAGCAGGTATGGGAAGTACTGCTATCACAGTATCTCTCTTATGGTCCGCACAGCTGCCCCGTCAGCTTCATGGCCCCTCTGCTCCCTGCTTTTGCATCTGCTTCCTCTCTTAGCCATCTGCTTGTCTGGTCACCTACACTAAAGGTTCCCACAATGATCCCCAGTCCAGTCATTCCCTCCTGGGTAGCCAGGACCTTGATGGTCAGAACTGTAGCTGTGGGGCACCTCAGGCTCCAGGCAGCCTTCAGGTTTCTGCTCTCCAATGACTGGGTTCTGGTCCCAAGTTATAGGGTGCAGTAAGCAGTAACTTCGCCCTGGCAATAAGCTATGTTTGTTGGCTGTAGCTCTCCTCTTAAGAAGCAGCGAGGTTGGAAATTGCATAAGCTGTGAAGGAGAGAGGTGTAGACTCTCCATGAGGAGCTCTAGGGGCAAGGAATGGGTTATCTGTGGCTTCTTCAAGGAGCACCCAAGCCTTTCCCAGTAGTCTTGAGGGTGGTCACGGAAGGGGTGAGGCTATCAACCAGTATTGTCCTCCTCCTGTTGCTCACTGAATGGTGATAGGTTCCATTTTTCTTCTTCCCACCTCCCTTGTTGGCCAATGAGGACATTGGGTCCACATGCTTCAGTGAGTGAGCCATTAAATATGAAAGTAGAGAGGTTTGAATGGTAGTCTCCCCCTAAAAATATGGCTACCCAGAACCATCCTCCCGGACTAGGGGACATACTGTATTGAGTAGGGTCCCAGTAAGAGAAAGGGAGGTGCAAAAGATGTATGTGAAGGTTCGGTTGAGATTGGAGTAGTGTTCTCACAAACTGTAGGGCACCCGTGACTACTGGAAGCTGGGGTTGGAGGAGAGATTCTCACCCAGGCCTCCAGGTCAGATCTGCAGCTCCTAAGCTGGAGCGATAATTCACTGTTTCAAGCCACCAAGACTGTGGCAGTGTGTTACAGAGCCCCTAGACAAACACAGGACAGGGCATCAAGGCACAGGTGTCCTCAGAAGCAGGGAAGGAAGAGTGTGCTGGAGAAAAAGTGATGGAGTACCATTCATGACTGTCTAACGTCACTGCTGCTCCAGCCTGCTCAGATGCAAGGGCCATTTAAAGATGCAGCCCTGCCGGTGGGTGGCAGGTGGGGGGAGTAAAGCTAGAAACCCAAGAAGGCTGGGACGCTGAGCCTGGAAGATCAAAGAGAAACATTGGTTCATTAAAAATGGATGGTGTTGTCGATGGGGATTACTGCAGGGGATGGGGGGGGGAGTAAACAGACTTGAGATGATCTAAGAAGGAGAGACAAATTCTGAGGAAGGGGAAGACTGCAGCCATCACTTGGCAAGATTTGAACAGGTAAAGGACTTGAATTTCAGGTGAGGCTAATGGAAAGTGGACAAGTGATTGCCTTAGGTGAGGGAAAGAGGTCTGGGAATGGATCAGTTAAAGCCCGGAGCTCTAAAGGCCAGACTGAGATTTAAGGTAAGGGTCAGTTTATCCTCAGTTCAGTGGGGCCTGACAGGGGAAGGAGGGAGGTGAGAGATTGGTTTGCCATTTAGATTACCATGAGTAGCAGTTAGTTCCAACTTTGTTAAACCTGGGGGCAATTGGCAATTTCGTTCTAAGAAGCAAGAGTCACTTTCATGAATATCTAGGCCAAAGGTCACAGAGGGGATCGGAACCAGCACACTGGTTTCCATAGTGGCTTTGCTAATACACATCCCTACCCACACTGCAGGAGGATCCCCTTTGTTAACTGTAGCATTTGGTACAGTACATTCTGCCCTTGATTTTCAAGGAGTATACCTCCAGACATTTAACTAAAGGTTGTAATATCTAACAGATACTGAATTGAGTTCTTAATTTATCCAATGTTCTTTTCCTTCACATGAACCTGTAAATAGTCCTTGACTGAGTTACCCTCTATACCTTCCCTCCCTCCCTCCCTCCCTTTCAGTGTGTATAAACTGCTGCTGACTTTCAGTCAGTCAGTGAAGGCTAGGATCTACAGAGGTAGCTGATGGGAAGCTGGGAAGGTGATCCCCCCCCTCCCCCCCTCCCACCCTGTGCAGGAAAGGGGTCTGGGGATGATGGTTCTGTTAAGACTAGGACCCCCCAAGGCCAGACTGTGGTTTAAGGTAAGGGTCAGTTTATGGGACCTGGCAGGGGGGTGCTAGATTTGCCATTTGTGTTACAATGAGTGGCAGGTAGTTTAAACTTTGTTAAACTTGGGGGAAATTTCTTTCTAAGAAGCAAGAGTCAGTTTCATGAATATGCAGGGCAAAGATCACAGAGTTAGCTCATTTCTCAATGATGCAAAGGTGACATTTGGTGGAGAGCCACTAGGTTTGATCCTTTCCTAGGCTAGTGTGTGAATTCTCTGGAGATGCTGGACAGCAGCAGTATCCTACACCTCTGCTCTTAGGAGAGCTCCTTGGCCCTCTGGGAAATGAGAGCTTCTCCATGGTTTGAGGTAGATATCTTGTTAGCATTCTGTCTAAACTCCACCCATAGTTACCTGGCAACAGCCAGGTATGCTCCTCCCCACAGTTGCCTGGCAACAGCCAGGTGGGCCTGGCCCACTGTAAAAGGGGGTCCTTGCCCCTCCTCTCTCTCTTCTCTCTTGCTTCTCTTGCTCTTGCTCTCTTGCCTTGCCCCCCCATTCCCTTCCCCCCTCTCTCCACGTGGCCATGGCCGGCCTCCACCCCTCTACTTCTCTACTCTCTCCCTCTCTCTGCCTTTCTCTGTCTCTACTACCCTCTTAGTTCCCCTGCCCATGCCCTGAATAAACTCTATTCTATACTATACCATGGTGTGGCTGGTCCCTCAGGGGGACGGGATACCTCAACATGGGCCCACTGAGGCACACCCTTCCCCACTCCTCCCTATACCCCCATAGAACATATATATATCTTTATCTTTTTATAAGCACATCATACCTGAAGATTTTTTTTAAAAAGGATTTATTTATTTTATGTATATGAGTAGTACACTGTAGCTGTCTTCAGACACACCAGAAGAAGGTATCAGATCCTGTTACAGATGGTTGCAAGTCACCATGTGGTTGCTGGGAATTGAACTCAGGATGGCTGGAAGAACAGTCAGTGCTCTTAACTGCTGAGCCATCTCTCTAGCCCATATCTGAAGAATTTTAAGTCAGCATAGCATAGAGACACTTGCACGTCAACATTGATTGTGGCATGATTTACAACAGCTGAGATATGGGATCAGCCTGGATTAAAAACCACAAACAAACAAACAAACAGGGACATATATATGAGGTGGAGTTTCATTCATCAGAAAGGAAAATGAAATTAGACAGACTCAGAAAGATCATCTTTTCTCTCATATGAAGAATCTAGCTCATTTTTCTGTTTTTTTTTTAATTCTATTTTTTAGAGAATCTAGATTTTAATGTATGTGTTCTTATTAAATATATTCATGTTGTATATTAGTATTTGGGCAGAGGCAGGGCACTTGCAGGAAGAAGAAGTGGGTGAGAGAGCCACAGAGTGTGACCATAAAGACAGTACACAACACACAGGTATACAATATCATGAGGAAATCCACCTCATTCTATACAATGAATATGGCTAATAATAAATAATTGGCATACAGTGATAATTTTAAAAGGGAAACAGCCTTCATAGAAGATTCGAGTCTACTTTAGGAAGTGTTATGAAGGGAGACAGGGTGGGGTGATCTGGGATTAGCATTAGCAAAAGTGGAAAGGGCCAGATGCCCAGAAGGAATGGGGAAAGCAAACAAGGAAACTCAGCCAGACACTTCACAGGCAACCATGTATACACGCCTACACCCCATGCTCACTGTGTAATGACTTAAACCAAATCGTGTTCAACATCAGAGCCTACAGCTGTATCTACACGAGGCCAAAACAACTGAGTGCCTCAGCCAGTTCTCATGGGGAAGACCTTCAATCCCAGCTGCTGTAGAAGCTGAGGCAGGAGGATGGTAAGTTCAAGGGCTGTTTGGGGTACAGAATGAGTTCAAGAACACTCTGAGCAACTTAGTGAGAAAAGAAAAGTAAAAAGATGGCTGGGAACAGAGGTCAGCTGTAAAAGTTACCCAGCCTGGGCAAAGCCCTGGGTTCAATCCTCCGCACCTCCTCAGCCAACAAAAGCCACACACACACACACACACACACACACACACACACACACACACACAATTGCATAATTCCGTAAACTGTTTTTGTGTTTTTAAGGATAGGTCTCTCTAGGTAGGTCCTGGAGCTTGATATGTAGACCAGGCTGGCCTTGAATTACCAAGATCCTCCTGTTTCTGCTTTCTAAGTGCTGGGATAAAGGCCTGTGCCACCATACCCAGCTACTCTGAAGCTTTTAATTAACTAAACTTTTAGCTGAACTAAATGCTCCAGGAGGCAGTGTGTTATAGAGGTGTGGTGCTGTGATTTATAGTAATGTATGTGTATTCTCTATGTGTTTATATTCAGGGGATAGACTATTCTGAATTATCCAGGATAGTTCTAAATGAGCACAAATCCTCTTTCTCTAGATAAACATGTATGTTGGGTTAAATGGCTGGGTGTGGTGAGAGTCTCGAGTCTACCCCAGGCTCAGGCCTCTCGGAGAAGTGGGACTTGGGAAGTTTGACAGTGCTCACCAAACAGCACCGCCTGGCCAGTGTCCGGCTGTGAGAAGCCGTAGAGGAGACACCACCTGGGGGTGGTAGAGTGTAGCTGGGGTTCCCGGGGACCGTGTGGAAGCCAGCTCTGTCTAGTGCCCATGCTCTCGTGCCGCTGGATGTCTGTGGCTTGGCGTCAGCTGTGTGGCTTGGTTTGGTTTGGTGGAGGCCATGGTTGGGAGCGCTGGGAGGCCTTCTGCGGGAGACTAGACATCACTCTTTAGACAAAGGCCTGTTCCATTGTTCCCCACTGCGGATCCCGATGAAGAGAGACAGTCCACGGTTTTAGGGCATTTATTATCATGGCGGAGAGTTGTGGTCCTAGGAGCATGGCAAAAGGCCTACTGTCCCTTGTAAGGTTACCCCTGTTGGGGGCTCCCTACTGGTTTGCCTGGGTTTTAAACCTTAGCTCAACCAGAAACCAGGCTGCCTTTCACAGTCCCACATATGTATATATTTTTATATAACTATATATACACATATATAGTTTGTATATATGATATGTATTACTGGTCCCTCTTCCTAAGACCTAACAGTTTCCTAAGTGACAAAAGTCCTAATGATGGGCTAGGTGGCTGATGACTCAGTAGTTAGAGAACACTATTCCTGCAAGTTTTCCTCTGACCTCCATATGTGCACAATGACACCTACACATATATAAACATACTCCTACGCCCATACCCACACACATGCACACACACACACACACACACACACACACACACACACACTCATGTATATCCGCACACTTCCTAAAAGTGGAGGAAGATCTTTTGTCAGTCATCAGCCCTTTCTGAAAGACTAAGTTATATTAACAGAATACCTTCACAGTCTCCTTAGAGAGGCTGGCTGTCAGGGAAGCCAGCTACATATTGGAGGGTTGGCGGCATCGTCATCTCCTGAGGGGCTGAGAGGTAGGCTGAAGGGTGACTTTATCACCACTGGCCTATGCTACAGTCAGTCATGCCTACATACCAAATGTTTTACAAAGCCCCAAGCTGAGGGTTCCAGAGCTTCAGACAAGTGAGCATGGGAGACACCAGGAGGTGATGTGTCTAAGGCAGGTGAGCTGACTCATCCTTGTCAACTTGGCACAAACTAGAGTTACATTAGGAGCTGGAAACTTCAGCTAAGGAACGCCCCCACCAGACAGTCACGTGAACCCATCTGTGGGCCATTTTCATCATGTAAATTGAGAGGAGGATTCAGCCCATGCTGGAACATACTATCCTTAGGCAGATGGGCCTGGGCTATACCGTAAAGGCAGCTGAGCAAAAAGACGCTCTTACTCCGCAGGTTGCTTGTTTTGGGTGTTTTGGTACAACAACAAAAGACAAAGAAGAAGAGGAGCAGGGAGCCCCAAGACTAGCCTCATGCCCATCTTCCTAGGGCCTGCCACATATCTGGTCCTACTTGTACCTATGCATACTTGTGGGCTGTTTTAGCCAATGATATATTATGTAAATTATAGATGCTTGCACAGAAGTACAGGTAACAAACTGGGCCACTGAGGGGTCTGTGGAGTGGAAGGGGTCTAGTGGGATTAAGCCCTGGCCTCTGGTCTCTGTTGACTTCTGGCAGATAGTGGCACCCTGCACTAAGCCTGCTGCAATCTTCAGGGAGCTGCTTAGTATAAGAACAGCACTGAGATCTTTGGGACCCAATAGTAGAGCCAAGGGCTGTTGGCTCTTGTGTTTTTCCCACATAGGAGGGAAGAGCATGGACTAGCTCTATTCTCTTCTCTAATTTGGGTATGACTAGGATCACATGCTAGTATGACAAAGTCAGGAGCTTCCGGTGACACACACTCCCACGGTCACAGCTGAGTGGCAGACTAGAATTGGAACCTGGGTCTGGTGCCCCAGCTATGACTCCATTCCTGTTCAAGATGAATGGATCTAGGTGTACCTTAAATCTCAGAAGCAATATGGCTGCCATGAAGCATGCTCCAGGGGAACTAAGATCCTGCAAACGGGGGGAAGGGGTAGGAAAGTCTGTTAAGCAGTCACCCCATAAAGTCAGCTGGATTCGGCTCCCAGCCCAAGCTCTTCAGGAAATCCACAGATGAGCTTGGGGGAGCTACACCCCTCACAATGTATGTAAAACTATCATATGCTTGTTTTCTGGGTGGCAAGTCTCTGACCTCTTATTGAGGTCTCAAACTATATTAATCGTGCCACTTTTGACAGAGAAAGCCACCCAAGGGTTTTTTTAGTAGCCATCTATCTTTCTAAATATAACACCAGGCCTGCAAATAAAGACTTCAAGAAGAACTTACATTTAGTGACATATTAATATGCTTTGGTTTCCACCTTAGGGAATTTCTCTGCAGGTGGTTCTCGTACAGTTAAGGGTGCAGGAAACATATAAAAGGCTTCTAAAAGCAAGGTCACACATTCTCATTCCAGATAAATTGTACTGAAGGTCTTTCAAGTATTGTGTCCATATGATTCACCTGTTCCCAAAGCTTTCTAAACCTCAGGCCTCATTTTAGGCGATTTTGTGAAGTCCATGAGTAGGATGGTGTTCTCTGCATGGGAAAAGTGTAAACAGATGTGATAGAGAGAGCCCAACACAGGCTGCCTCTCCTCCACATACGCTAGACTGCCCAAACCCACCTGCTGTTCAGAGTCCTCCAGAGAAAGATCACAAAGAGGATGGACTCTCTCTCCCTCTCTCTCTCTCCCTCTCTCTTTCCCACTCCCTCTCTGTCTCTCTCTCACACACACATTCTCTCTCACACATATACACTCACACATACTCTACAGCTTACTACTAAAACCTTTGTGCTCATGTGGTTTTAAGAAGGTCCAATGCCTGCAGTTAGCAAGGGGAAGCCCTGCAATTTCCCATGATGTAGGTTCACTTTGGGTTTCAAAGCCTGAGAATCAGAGGGCTGAGAACAAAATTTCTAGTCCTAGTCCAAGTCCAAGTGCAGAAGTGCATGGATAGCTATCTTTTCATTCTATGAAAGCCCATGGATTGGATAAGGCATGTCCACAATGGGGAGGGAAGTCTGCTTTACTTCATAGTCACACACTGATCTCATGTAGAACACACACACACACACACACACACACACCCCTAGAATAATGTTTAAACCAAACCAAACATCTAGGCACCCTGTGGTTCAGTCAAGTTGACATGTGTATTAGGGTTCTCTGGAGTCACAGAACTTATAGGTAGTCTCTATATAGTAAGGGAATTTGTTAATGACTTACAGTCTGTAGTCAAATTCCCCAACAATGGTCAGCAGTAGCTGTGAATGAAAACCCGAGGATCTAGCAGTCAATCAGTCTCACAAGGCTCCAGGCGAAGAAGATTGAATCTTCTTCCTTCCAATGTCCTTATGTAGATCTCCAGCAGCAGGTGTGGCCCAGATCAGAGGTGTGCATATCACCACACCTGAAACTTCTGTCTTCCAGACTCACGATCTAGATCACAGGTGAGCCTTCTAATTCTGGATTGTAACTCACTCCAGATAGAGTCAAGTTGACAACCAGAAATAGCCACTACAACATGCAAACCCTGTAACTCTCCAGGTCCAGAGAAAGAAGGTCCACATTCTCCTTCATGTGCCGGCAGCTCTATCCTTTGACCCTGAGCATCCTTGCAGAGTCGTCATCTAAAGGCAGGTGTGTTCACCTACCTTCAGTCACTATAACCAATACCCAAGCCACCATCCACTGTTCTGGCAGTGTCTCTCCATGGTTGGCTCACCCCATTGTTTATTTGGCAGTCGTGAAGTAGGTCGAGATGGAGAACTCAGGGGGAAGCAGAGGTGCTCATCTGATCAAGGTGTGAGAAACCAGAGTCCCACTATCTCTTTGGGGTTGTGTCCCTAAAGACCTGAAACCTACCACTAGGCCCCACGTCTTAGCAGCCACGATGGGGAACAGCAGACACGGTGAGGATCCAACCTACAGCAAAAGCAGGCTGCAGGTATAGCTCAGGGGTTAAAGGTTTGATCGGTGTGTGCTAGGTCCTGGGTTCCAGATTATCCACAGTTGGCATGCAGGAGACGGCTGGTGTGCAAGGAAGGCCTTGGTACTACGATTATACATGGCCTGAAAATCAGACCTAACTGAATATTGCTCAGAGAATTCTTGAAACTGGAAGAAAACTCTAGCCAAATGGCTCAAATCTCCAGAGAAGATGACTGGCCCGTATAAACAGGATTCCAAGGCAAGAGGCCTTGTACTAGATAGAAATTACTTGGGGACTCTGATACTGTCACCAGGAACTGGCCCTCACCTTCTCTTGTGTTGACTGCATTCCCAGACAGACTTTCCCTTTGGGGTAGCAGGATGGCAGCCAGGAAGTCCAGGCTTTTCTTCCCACATGTGCAGGCCCAGGAGTTCGAGTGGAAGAAAGCCTGGGCATGAGTCTCAAGGTAAGTGCCTAAAACACATATAGGCGCTGAAATAGGTCACTGTGGCTAAGAGGATACTATATGCTCCCATTGATCAATCCCGTGTAGGTTGTCACCTGTGGCACCTGGTTAGAATCAGCTCCATCCAAACCCTGCAAGCTCAGAATAGAATAGGGGCATTCGTGCCCCCAGGATACCAGGGTCACCTTAATAGAAGAAATATGGATGAAATGCTGCGGACCACATTCCCCAGTACATTCAAAACCAGATTCAAAAGCAGATTTTTCAAAATGTTAGCTCTTTGAGATGGTGGTTCTCCCTAGGGGTGACTTGTTCCCAGGGTAAAAGAAATACCTTTATTTTCTACAGCTAGAGATGTTGAAGGGTGGACAGCTGGAAGCTGCTGAAATCCTGTCCACAGTGCACAGTGTTCCCAAAACAGACTTATTTGGTACAAAATGTCAATAATGTTGAGGAGGAGAAACCATGTTCTAAGACTGGAAATGCAGCCAAGAAAGCTGTGGTTCATCATGAGAAAAGAGGAGATAGCCAGGTGTGGTGATCCACACCTGTAATGCCAGCAACTGGTGAGGCTGAGGCAGGAGGATTGCTGCAAACATGAAGACAGCCTGGACTGTTTCTGAGAGATAGAGATAGAGAGATAGAGATGGGGGGGGGGAATAGCAGGAGAGGTAGGGAGATAAAGGGGAGAGGAGGGGGGAGGGGAGAGAGGGAGAGATCTGTGTGGTACAGGAAGCCTGCCTGTGCCTAATTCCTGTTTGTATTTCAGTGGGGACAAGACCTAGATCCATTCCCACTTCCCTTAGCTTCAGCCATATCTATCTGGATTTTAGGAACAGCAATCGCCGAAGTGACCATTTTAGATCCACAGAAATTAGCTAGGAAAATCCCAGTGGTCTTTCTTTAAATCAAGATTTGGACAATTGTTTATATAGCCGATGGTGAACACCGGGCAAGGACCAGCCAGTAGCTGAGGTTCTATCTTCCTCTGTGTGGAGGAAGCCAGCCACTCATCTGCTGTCGGTGCTGGCTACTGAAGGTGGCATCCCAGTTGAGCTTGTGGACCACTTGGAGCCTGCTATGGTTATCTACCCTGCACATCCCATGTGTACTGTGGGAAGGTAGATGTGTCTTAGTTACAGTTCCTGATGCTGTGCTCATAAGATCAACAGCACTTGAGGAGAACAGGGTTGATTTCAGCTTAAATGTCTTCATCATAATCTACTACAAAGGGAAGGCAGGGCGTAAACTTGAAGCAGGAACTGAAGCAGAGATCAGGAAGAAATACTGCTTACCGACTAGCTCCTCCTCTTTTGCTCAGCTTGTTTTCTTATACAACCAAGGACCAAGTGCCCTGGGGTATCAGCACTCACAGTAGCTTGGTCCTCCCATATCAATCATTAGTTAAGAAAATGCCCCACAGCCCTGCCCATAGACCGGCCTGGTGGGGGCATTTTCTTAGTTGAGGTTCCCTCTTCCTACATGAGAAGACTAGCTGTGTCAAGTTGACATAATTAGCCAGCAACTAGGTAAAGGCCCTTGCAACTCTCCTTCAGGGTGTCAACCAGCATGTTTCTGGCTGCCCACGACTGAAAACCAATTCAAGCTGTTTTAAATAAGACTATTCCACCTAACATCAGGCTCAGAGGTTTTGGTCTTATTTTACTGGGTGCCTCCCTGCTGAGGCCACAGGTTCTCCTTCCAGGTACCACATGCCCATAGGAAGTGGAGAGCTCCTGCTCCTTCCAGAAACTTCTCACATACTCAACTCAAGCCTTACTAGATAAAGGCAGGTCATCTACACATGCCTGTCGATAACCAGCCTCCTGACAAATGAAGTGTGCTCACACTGGGTAGATCAGGAGCCCAGCCACTCCAATAGGAATGGAAATGGAAATCCATCTGATGACGGGTATTGCCATTTAACAGCAAGTGGATGCTACTCCTGGACCAAAGTTGTCTTCCCTATAAGTCAGCTGCAGAGTGTGGCAGCATTTTCATAGTTAATGTTGCATCTTTTATCCTAGGACAAACTACAAGGGTGACTCTCAGTGGGACCTGCGCAGCACTGGATGTTGAAGAGTTCACTGATGGCAACTCGAGGAAGGGGAGCCAGGCGTTTCTCTTGGTGTGGTGTTTGGAAGTATTCTTGAAGAATGGGTATCTCTAGCTGGCTGTGATGATATGCATCTGTAATCCTAGCACTTGGAAGGTGGAAGCAGGAGGAACAGTAGTTCAAGGTCATCGTTGGCTATTTACTGAGTTCGAGGTCATCCTGGACTACATGAGAGCCTGTTTCAAAAGACCAGCCTACCACCAACCAACCACCACCACCATAAAACAGGCATAATTAGGATCACTGGGGCCGGGAAGATGCTTCATTCATTAAAAGCATTGGCCGCTCTTTCAGAGGACTTGGGTTCTGTTCCCAGTACCTACATGGCAGCTCATGACCATCTGTAACTCTAGATCCAGGGAATCGGACCATCAGACAATCAGAGCACCCTCTTCTAGTGTCTGCAGGTTCCAGGCACAGGCACAGATGCTGTGCACATCCATCCACGCACACAAAATATACATATCAAATAAGTCTTTGAGAGAGAGAATGAATGAATGAATGAATGAATCAGGGCTTGGATGGTAGCCCCCTGGCATAGTATTTGCAGGGCTCTGGGGTTGATTGCCAGGACTATGCCTACACAGAATCAGAGTTGGAAATTCAGCAGGTTTTTGAAAAAGTTGCTCAAACTCTGCCTCAGTATATTCAGGAGTCTAATATGGAAAATACATTAGGTGCCCCAAGCACAGACAGAAGGGTTTTTTCCCTTGTGGCTGGGTGGGGCATTTGGAGTGGAGTGAGGTGGAGCATTTAGCATCCAGTGAGAGACAGCCTGACCTTTTCTTTCCCTTTGCCACAGTCTGGCGACTGGAGTAGAAACCTCAGCTCACCTGTGATGTGGATCTGGCTGGAGCCCCAAACTTAAAACAACGACAACAGCACAGCAACAGCATCACCATCATCTTCATCTTCATCATCATCTTCATCATCATCATCATCAGCAGCAGCAGCAGCAGCAGCAGCAGCATATTTTTAGGACAGATCTGGTGGTGTATCCTTTAATCATAGCACTTAGGAGACAGAAGAAGGAGTATCTTCTTGAATTCCAGGCCAGCAAGGGTTACAGAGTGAGACCAGGTCTCAAAAAGTGTGGTGGTGGCACAGGCCTTTGATCCCAGCACTCCTAGGCAGAGGAAGGCAGATCTCTGAGTTCAAGGCCAGCCTGGTCTATAGAGCGAGTTCTAGGACAGCCAGGGCTACACAGAGAAACCCTGTCTCAAACAAACAAACATACGAAATAAGCAGTAGATTCAGAGGGTGCTTGTTTTTGTAGCTAGCCTAGCCCACCAATGGTGAAATACTTTCTAAAATCCATTTAAGGGAGGGCAAAGACGTGAACTGAGAGGCTGCTATGTCCCCAGGACTCCGGCACCCAGACTGACATCTAAAAGCTGGGAGAAAGGGGAGCTGGTATGAAGATCAGACAGGAGGGGACTGGGGTCAGGTGGTAATGGGGCATTAGTCACTTATGGCTTTGGTGGTTGTGTGAGCCAAGGGGACTGGAGAACTTCCAAGAGTCTAGCGCCAAGGCATGGCGTGATAGACAAGATTTCTGATGATCCCTCCAACTGTGGTGGTAAGAGGAGGGGACAGAGGTCAGGATGAGAATGAAGAAAGCCACTGAAGCAGGGCAGGCAAGATGCTGTCGGTGGCACAGTGGAGAGTGGCTGGATTCTGGCCATGTTCTGAAGGCACCAACAGCAGGCACTCCTGAAAGTCAGGCTTTGTGTTGGACAGAAAGAGGTATGTATAGAGACTGGAGCTCAGCAAATGGAATCTCGGGCAGTTGCTCCCACCGGGATGTGGAAGTGGAGATCAGGATAGCACAGGAGTTTGCTTGGGGCTTTGCAGACACTCCTGGGCTCAAGGAATTGCAAATGAAATGGGATAGTCAAGACTAGAGGTAGCCCGAGATGTCTAAGCTGTCGATACTAGCAAGCAGACAGCATCTTTGTTTTCTGACTTGTAACATGTACCACGGATGAGGTGATTTACCCAACACCAGATGCACTATTTAGTTTGCACTTCTGGAAGCTGGGAAGTCTGTGAGCACAGGGCTAATAGTCATGGAGTGAGGGGTGAGGGTAGAGGGAGGTAGCACACAGGAGATAGAGCAGATGTGCATGCGCATTCCTTTTACAGAGCTACCAAAGCCATCACGGGAGCACTGTGGACATGGATTCCCCTATTTCTAACTGACCACCAAAGTCACTACCTCCAAATACTATACATGAACTTGAATGTGAGGGCGACATTTGCAAGATACAAACATCGAGGGCAACATTCAAACCATGGCAGCTGTGGATGGGAACAACGAAGGGGTGGGTAGAGACAGAAGAGCAATCAATCATAGGGTGAGCTCTGCAGCCTCCGTCGGTGATGGAAGAGAGGATGAGCAGGAAGGGTAGACTGACATTTGTATGTGTGTATCTAAGAATTTATTAGTTCAGCTTTAAAACAGTAACAACAGAATCACCCCTGAGAGGCTGAGCCTGGTAGTTACTGGGTCCCCAAGCAGTCAGAGGAGTTCCACAAAGGCTGTCTTTCACTGATTGTGGTGGGGGAGAGAACCGGTAGCTGCTCAGTCCACCAGGCTGGCTGCCTTAGCAGTTCCAATCTGATGTCAAAAGCCTGGAATGTTCCTGGAGAGCCTCTGGTCCCTAACCACGATGAAAGCTTGGAGATGCTGGTCCTGATCAGCAGAAGGGGTCAGCGGCAGCAAAGGAGTAAATCATATCCACATCGAGAAGGAAGGGGAGGCCAGGCCAATCTAAAGGCTCTCTTCCTTGGCCACACCCTTTTACCTGGGCTGCTGCCAGAAGACATAGTTCTCATTTTGTCTTCTCATGTCAATCAAAGCAATCAGGACAGGTCTTCAGGTGAGGCCCCCTACTCAGGCGATTGGAATTCATATCAAGTTGTCATTGAAACCAACCATAATAGACACCATCAGCTCAACAGAGGGGCTGAGCAATGCCCCAGTCCACCCTGTCACTCACCACTAACCCTCCTTCCTGCAGGCACAGCGGGCAGGAGGACTCAGCCGCTGACTCCCCGACAGCTCCAGAGACTCAGCTAATTACAGACTGGAATTGGCTAATTCTTTCTGTGTCCAGCTGTCCAGGCCGGGTCTGTTCTAGCTGTCTGCTGGAATGCCAATTGCACAAACACATTTGTTCGGGCCTTTGATCCTTTGAGCACATCCACACAGATTTATCAAATGTTTGCCTCTTTCTGCCTCTTTGACAGAGGCTGATGTATCGGATGCAACCTTCGCCTCCCTGCCTCTCTTGAAATATGGAGTGTTTGTGAATAACCAAGGTAATATTTAATATCCTGCCAACCAGCCTCTCGCACTTGCTAACAAATGAACTACATCCCTGCCAAATGGCCCACATCTGGCTGGCCTCCTCTATTTGACTAAACACATTAGCATTAAAATGGCTCCTGGAGGATGCCAAGTATCCCTTTCTAGGTGAGGGAACAAGGACAATTCTGAGGGAGCAGACCACTTCCTGTGGGAGAACCCTGTTTGTCATAGGTGCTTTCCTTCTTCTGGAGTGTCTGGGCACTAGCTGTCCTTGGTCCTGCAAGCAGGCTCAGGACCAGAGAGCATGTACCTCCATGTCTGGCTCCCCATGTTAATTCCAGGCCACAGGAAGGTGGAGAGGAAGACTTTGCTGGCTTCCCAAGAAGCTTCCCTCTGAGACCCTCCACCCCCACACATGCCTTGAGGAAGCAGCAGAGCCTTGCAAACCATGTTGTATTCTGAAAAGGAAGCTGCTAAAGTTCAAAGGCACCTGCATGATGCTCTTACCTTTCAGACTTTGCTTTAATCTGACTCTGAACAAGGGTTTGACTCAGGAAATCTTAGCAGTGGTAAAAGGCATAGGCTGTCACCTAGTCAAAGACCTTACAGCAAGGTCATCTGGGTCACCTTCATCTGGGCTGTTTCTTCTCCCCCAGCCCCCCGAAGAGAGCTTAGGCCTGCAGGAAGGCACACTTTCCTGCCTTATCTATGGCTGGGAGTGGGGGTTGTAGAGAGCAGTGTGGCCCTGCTTCGGCTGGTATACCTCCTCAAGGCCCTGGGAGTCTCTGCAGTTCCCATTCCCTTAGAGTGGTTGACCCAAAGTCACTCTGAGCACTGGACTGTGACTGATAGTCAAAATAAGCATGAACCTAAGTCAGGCCCATTGAGGCCTGTACTGCTGTCCCAAGACTTAAGCTCATTCTTACTTGGTTTGCAATAGAAACTGTCCCAGGCTCCCTGTTCCCTACCAGTCTTTGCATTTTTCTCTGGAGATACTGTAGGCAGAAAAGGAGATGCTTGGTGGCATCCCCAGCTTCTACAGCAAGATGTGGCCTATGGCAGGCAAGGGAATGATCTTTTCAGAGGCTTTAACAGCTTAAGGGGAGTGATCTTGCCAAGAGGACACTGAGACCTACCTGACCCCTGGACCAAGCCATTCCTGAAACTGACTCCTGGATCAAGCCATTCCTAAAACTGGATGCTACTTGAACTTTCAACCGCAAGAACTGCCCATTTCTTCTCTTGACTGAGTCCACTTCAGCTGGATTCCTGTCATGTGCAGGATGGAAAACTAGACCAGTCAAATAGTCACCTCACAGGGAGACATTCTGCTATTAGACTGGATAAGCTTCATGTGATTAGACAATAGGCTTAGTGGGGAGCTGTTTTTATCCTAGTCTGGACGTGGGCAGATGTTTGGTATTTTGAAGTGAAGTAAGTTCCAAACAGCAGTGCGAGGAACCTGGGTCTGAACTAGGACTTAGGTCAGGTTTTTAAAATGGTTAACACCACCAACATCATAATAGTTGTACTGGTAAATGGGACCTACCATGCTGGTTTCATACACACAATGCATACATCATCCTTGACCACACCCACCCCGCCTCTGCCCTGCCCCACCTCTGCTCCACCTCCAGCCTCCTTCCCAGTTTCTAGTGATCACTTGTCTACCTTCAACCTCTATTTTCAAGTGTCCATACTAACCCATAACCCGACAGAGAATCAGGGCTGCTTGTCACCTTGCCAGCGCTTGTTTGGGGGACAACAGCTGTACTTGCTAGAGTGATATGGACTCTTACTGGCTTTGGTCTGCACTCTTGCGACAGCTAACTCCACTGAGCATTTCCTATGCCCTTGTGGCCATTTGTGCTCCTTCTGAGAACTGTCCACTCAGATCTTGGGGTAGGCAGGTTTAAAATAAGCCTTCCCATTCTTCCTGTTTGGAAAGAACAACAATAACAAAAAATGCATGCTCTGACTGAATTAACTGGTGGGTTTTCCAGTGTAGGCTCAGGCTGAGGGTGAAGAGGGTGGGAAGAGATCTTCTCTTGGGAAGTTTCCAACAGAGGTACCTGATGGGTGAGCCAGGGCTACCATCAGCCAGGAAGCAGGCAGTGTTGGGTCTCCAGCAAGATGGCTCTTGATCACAGTGTGCTGCATCAGTAGGAAGCTTTTTCCTTGAGTGCCAGTCACCCAAGGTGACTTTCCTAGGGTTGCCAGAGGCCTACATGTTGTGAAAGGCCTTAGTGTGTGCCCAGTGGGGGAGAGCCATCAGGGGTGGCATCCTTCTTCTTCAGGTATGAGACTAACAATAGTGGGTGCCTAGGACTTCAGGCAACAGGAGACATCAGAAACAGCAGAGGAATGTCCTATGTAGTGAGTGCACCACCCTGTCTCCCTAGCTGGGACTCTGGTGATATAGTCTATGGGTTCCTTTCCTCTGCCAGTTCGAGAATTAAAAAGGCAAGAACAATCTGGTGCACAGCAGGCAGCAGTGAAAAAACCACAACCACAGCAAACAGAATCAGCAGTTGTAGAAACAGATTTATTGGGGGTGAGGGTACACACACACACACACACACACACATACACACACGCAGCAGACACACAGAGGAAAAGACCCTCTGAACAGCAGATGGGGGACTTGGAAAGCTGAAAAATCCTGTCTTTTATTGAGCATGGGAGGTTTTTAAGCCTCCTCTAGAGCGCTAGGATTGTTGATGGGCTCGCGACTGTGGGTGACATGCCCTGAGCAGGCCTTGAACTTCTTGAGCCAGTTCATCCGGAGAGGGCCTGCCTGTAGGAGACAAAAGCCAAGGAGGCCTTTGTTTTAAGCTGCCAGGCTTTTGTCTCAAATCAAGAGGGTGAGGAAGAAGCTGGCTATCCTGGGAATTTACTACCTTTATTACCTTAGCCATGGCTTCTCTGTCTGCCTATTAGGGAGTCTAACACCTAGTCTCTTACTAGGAATATCCCAGGTTCTTTTTCTAGCCAAAGACCCAAGTCAGGTCTGAGTGTTTTTCTCCCTTGCCCCCAACTTCTTTTGTGTGCCCAGATTCAGGCCTGCTATTTCTCCCCTGCTTTCTCCGTTGTGTGGGCTGAGTTTTCTTCCTACAGCACTCAACTGATGCTGCTGCTTTCCTGGTCATCTCTCCTGTGGCTCCCCATTACCTTTGGGTAAAGTCTACCCCTGCTTAGATGCCTGACAGATGGGTCCCTGTGCTTCTCTCTTGACCCTCCTCCCCCATCCCTGCCTAGCTTGTAGACTCCAGTCATGCTCAGTTGTTCATGCTTCCGGGCACCTGAACTCCTCCCTCCTCACCTTTGTTCACCACCTTCTGGTACATCCCAGTCCCCAGTATTCAGCATGATGTGGTACCAGTTGCTCAGTTCTTTTGTGCAAACAGAAAGCAATGGAGTTGATACAATACTGGACTACACCAACAAAGGAAAGAGCTCCAGGCCAGACTGAATTCTCAGTCTGGCTCACATTCCCTTAGAGTTAGGGCTTACCGCCAAACCCACCTGATAACAGGTGTGAGCCAAAGGCAAGGAAGGACAAACAGTCAAGAGACAGAATCAGGATCATGGTGAAGCTGAGCTGTGAGGCCCAGAAGTGGAGGGTATAGTCCAAAGACCTGGGGAAAAGGACCCTGTCTACTTTCTGTCCCCACAGGCTTTGTTGTCCCTGAGAGCACACACTACTTCTGATAATCAGTGGCTCAGGATAAGAATGAGTGAATGGGACTTAGTCCACCCCACCCTCTCTGGGTGTTTGGTGTTGGCCTCGTTTGCTTTGGGCTTTTCTCTTTGTATTTGTGTTTGTTGGGGCAGGGAAGGGGCAAGGCCTTGTTTGTGTTTGTCTGGATACTCTTTTTTGAGTTGTTTGTCTTAGGCACCTCACCTCCCTCTGTGCAGATAGGGTAGGGAGGGAAGGGATGCACAGCCACACACTTTCCTCTCTCTATTCCCATGTCCTCCTGCAGTGCCCCCTGGTGTCACCTAAACAAGAGACCTGCTCTTTTTAAGACCTGGAACTCCATGGCTTCCACTAAGATAAAGCCACTGGCCTTGGTGTACTCTCTGCACCTGGGGTTTCTGGGCCCTTAGCTTTTTCTGTGCTAGCTGCTCCTCCCTTGGTCAACCTGGAAGGCTCCATTTCAGCTGGCAGAGGCATGATGCTGACTCTCATACACTCTGGAGATGAGGGAGCTCAAATTTGGTGGTGGTTGGTCCTAGTGCTATAGGCCTGTAATCCCAGCACGTAGGAGGCATTGAAAAGATCACAGTTCATGACAGTACGGGCTAGAGTGCGTTTAAGGCCATCTTGGGCAACTTAATGAGACGCTATCTCGATATAAAAAGTAGACATGGGTCCATGATACATCCCAGGGTAGGGTGAGTAAGTCAGTCTTGGGGGTGGTTACTGGTCTTCTGCATGCCGAGGGTTTTATGTACTGGGAATAGAGTGATGTAAACCTTTATGTTTAGAGAAAAGAGATCATGAGATACATCAATTATGTCCACCTGTGATGAGTATTAGGAAAGAAGATGTTGAGGGCGGTGAGAAGCAATTGGAGCTGGGCTGGGGCTGGGTGCTGCTTGGTAAAAGGTATGCTTCCTATTAAGGTGTCATTTTACTGAAATTAGGAGGTGACCCATGAGATGAGCAAAAAGGAAGTGGGAAAGCCTAAGAGGAGGCTCAGGCTGAAAGGCATGGAAGGAGGGTGGTTCTGGGATGGAGTAGGGTCAGATCACGTGGGCCTGGCAGCCATGATGAGAGCTCTCTGCATTCTATTCCATCATGAATGTCACCCCCCCCTCCATCCTCATGTGTGCAGGTTGCAGGACAGAGACATGGTGACCCGGGTGTTAGGAGCATTCTGGTTGCCTTGTTAAAAAGCCTAGGTAGGGGTGAGGGTACACAGGAAGAAGCATTAGAAAGCTTGAGAGGTAGTTACAAGTTGGTGAGGGGTGATGGGTACCACACTGATGTATGACCAGGCCAGCCAATCAGAATTTAAGTTTGGAGTCAGAGGCCTTGTCTCTCATATGTTCTGTGATAGGATGGGTCTATCTACTAAGAGAAGAACCTGGCATCAGAGGTGAGTATTACAAACTCTTTGATCCGGATTGCTATCTTCACTTCTTACAGTTGGTTAGGAGACTGTGGCTAAATGATGCTGGGAGGGTAATCTGCCTGGCATAAGACTACTTATACTTGGGTTTGCAAGGTGATCTTCTTCAATGCTTCTCTAGGAAGTAGCTTAGCAATGAGATTGTATTTTAAAAGGCATAGTAGCCACTGGGGAAAGGTCAACGTAGTGTGTCAGGCCAAGGGGCTTTGTGGGCCTTTCTTATTCCCTCCTTGAGTTGTGTCATTTGCTTGGCTGACTCTACTGACCCAGAGCAGATAGATGGAGGACACATGCCACTAATGGAGTGATAGGGGATCTTCCTGGGTAATCACGACACCCTTCAACTCCAGAGAAAGAACTAGGCCAGTACTCCAACCTGCTCTCCACCCAGGTCAAGGGAGGTCACTTTTTGCCACTGGCAGCCCCTTGACCTGTTTCCTGTGGGGTTCTGTAGCTGGAACTGCATGCTCATGACTGTCTTATTACTTGGATGGTGTTGGGGGGCAGGAGGGAGGGACACAGAAGGAAAGGGAGAGAGAATATCAGTACTGGGCCCCTGCTACTGGCAGAAGTCAGAGGAGCAAGTGTTTATGATGTGAGGGTCAGTAAGCAGAAAGGCTCTGCTCTTTTCCCAGCATTCCACTGGGCAAAGATGTACAGAGGCCCATTTATTTCTTAGCAAAGCCAGCAAGAGATGAAGACTGATGGACAGGGGAATACAGAAGAGAGAAGCCATGAGCAGATGCTTAGCCTTGCACAGGGTCATAGCACACAGCACAGCACAGCTCCACACTCTTTGCTTCTGGCTGTCAACATCAGTTGACACATATTGGGATCCCTAACACATATTTAAAGTACTATGGGGAAGGTATTGCTGGGACTGGAGAAATGGCTCAGCAGTTAAGAGCATATACTCCTGGGAGTGGACCCAACTTCAATCTCCAGCACCCATACTGGGCAATTCAGCATCATCTTTAACTCAAGCTCTGGGGTATCTGATGCCCTCTTATGGCCTCTGCAGGAAACTGCACTCACGTGTGCATATGTACACATACAAATAAACAGATACATGTATAATTAAAAAAATCGTTAATAACAGCCATTTCTATTGGGTATTAGAGCCCATTTTTATGTTTGAAAAGAAACACTGATTCAGGAGAAATGGCATTCTCTCACAGCTAAAGTCTTTCAAAGATGGACCAGTGTGTGTGTGTGTGTGTGTGTGTGTGTGTGTGTGTGTGTGTATGAGTGTACACACACTCTCTCATGTGTATGGCGTATGAGAGGGGGTGGGGGACATGCATGAGATGGTATCCTGTACCAGGCGGCCAAAGAACAAGCTCAGGTGTTGGTCTGCACCTTCCACCATGTAGTTAACCAGTGTGTGTGAGACAGGCTAGCCTGCAAGGTTTTGGGTGTGTGTGTGTGTCTCTTGTATCTGAGTCTTATCTCTCAGTAATACTGCTTTATATAGGTTCTGGGGAATTCAAACTAAAGTGTTCATGATTGTGTGCCAGGAGACACTTTACCCACAAAACCATCTCTCTTATCTGAAATTTGGTTTTATTCTTCCCAGATAGGTTTATTAAAACAAAAGGAAGCTGTCAGAATTTTCTCAAAGCAATAAAGAAGTACATGAGAGATGGTCCCATGGTAATAGCATATCTGCTCTGCCAGCTTTAGGGATCTGAAGCTGCCCTCTGGTGTCCTCACGCACCTAGTCACACCTCTCTCTCTCTCTCTCTCTCTCTCTCTCTCTCTCACACACACACACACACACACACACACACACATTAAAAACACATTATAAATTCCTCTCAGCTTACAGTAAACTCATCATGAATAAGCTGAAAATACAGTAAATGCACAGGGTCTCCCACCCACTGCCTGTGACAATACCACAGGAACAGCAGTGTCTGTATTTCCCCACAGGCCTGTGCTGACTTGAGAGTCAGTTTGCTGCTGCTGCCCAGCATCCTAAGAAAGCATCTGGCAGCCGTGGAAAGGCTCAAGATGCAAACTTGCCTGTAAGGTTCTATTCAGTGTGCACTGTTTCCATACTGCAGAGAAGCTCCGGACCCCAAGTCCAACCACTGCAAGTTGGTGACCTTCTCTACCATTCAGAGTTTCCATGGCTGCTACAAGTCCTTCCATACTGGGGGGGTCCCTGCGTCTGGCCAGCAGCACATATTACAGCCCACGCTGTGGCCCCACGACTAAGGGATGCCAATACATGAAGGTGCTAGGCCTAGAAAGGTAGGAAAACCCTTGCTCACATAAGCCCAGCCTTTCAGGTTTTATTCTGAGCCTCCCTCAACCCCCAAGGCCTCAATGTTCACGTTCTCCTGGACTCTAAGAGATCTCTATAGGTAGGAATCTTAGGACACTGGGCTACAGAACATCTGAAAGCAGAGTGCCAGGAAGACGGGCCAGGCATGAGCCCATGGTGTCTGGTGAGTGGAGCCACCTTGAGTACAGGGAGTCCTCAGGGAAGTTTGCCACCAGCCTGGTGTGGGGCTCTACACGGAAGATGGCTGTGGGGAACACTGAAGAATACAGTGAGGTCTGAGTGTTTAGAAATCTAGTCACACCTCTGGGATGCCCTGAGTAGGAAGGCAGGATGGAGCGGCCCTATGGAAGATTAACAGTAGAAGGCAGCTGGCAGAGACTGGATGGCTTTGAGAAGATGCTAGGGATGAAGCTGCGTGTTAGCATCCCAGAACTGTAAGAACTGTGACTGGGACGGCTGAGTAAAGAAGGAAGATAGGTTTGGCTCAGGGTGTTGGGGTTCTCAGGCTACGTGAAGGCAGCGTGTCCTGAGGAGAGTGTTGTGGCAGATAAGTGTGACTGACAGGAAGGCACTGGGGTCCTATCACCCCGAGGGCTCCCAAAGGCCAGAAGACATCCTACCAGGCCCTGTGTCTTAGAGGCTCCATCACCCCTGCGCCACAGTCTGGAGATCAGGCAGTTACGGTCTTTGGATGACATCTTAGATCCAAATAATAGTGGCAGCAATTAGCACATAAAGATAATGTGGACCATACCTGCAGCAGACCAGTCACATAAGCACAGTGAAGGCTTGTCATCTGCAACAGTATGGAGGGAAGTGGGGGTGGGTGAGTGGGAGGGGGCTTTGCTGAGTGAGGTAAGCCAGGCTTGGAGAGACCAACATCACGCAATCTCATTTCCATGTGGGTTCTGCCCAGTTGCTCTGGTTGGTGCCAGGCTTGGAGAGACCAACATCACGCAATCTCATTTCCATATGGGTTCTGCCCTGTTGCTCTGGTTGGTGCCAGGCTTGGAGAGACCAACATCACACAATCTCATTTCCATGTGGGTTCTGCCCAGTTGCTCTGGTTGGTGTCATGTAACTGCAATCCCAGCACGTGGGGGGCAGACACACATTAGTGATACAGAGGCATCCTTGGGCTATATGAGACCCTGTCTCAAACCACTATCACAACCAAACCAAACCAAAGGAAAATAAAAATTATTTAAACACAAAACAGGAGGGTGGCTGGCAGGCTGAGGCTAAGGAGTCAGGGGAGATGATGGCCAGACCGGGGGGGGGGGGGGAAGAAGGGAGGGGCTTTATTTATTTTAAAAATGCTGTTTTGTGTGGTAAATACAGCAAAAAATAACATTATACACTTCAAAAATTATCATCATACAGTGATGCCTACTTGAGACAATGGTTATGCTATGACCCTGCTATGTGGATTTATAAATCACATCACTCTATAAATAGATACAAGTATAATTTGTCATTTTACAGTTAGGAAAAATGAAAGGAAATACAGATAGGCTGTGGTTGGCAGCTAGCTCCTGGAGGAGCGATACAGGTGCTGACCCCTGTGGGGCTCGGGATGACTGGGTAACACAGGACACCTGTACGCTCCTGTTCTTTTAAATGTTTTATTGCAGGAGGAGGAGAATCAACACACTTTACAGACCTAAAGGCTGCAACAAGTCCTAGATGCTCTCTGCAGACATCCCCACTCCCTGTTCCCACAGGACACAGCCAGGAGGTAATATTACAATAGGCAGAAAGAGGTACCAGGCACACCATCTGTAGTCACTTTGGACACCATCCCCACTCCCATTTTTGTGGTGCTTGAGTTCAAACCCTGAGCCCAGAGCTAAGCAAATGCTCTCCCTTAGGGCCACGGCCCAAGCTTTCCACATTTTGAGAGAACAGTCCAAATTCAAGAACCGTTTTTCATGTGGCTTAAACAACCCTTGAGGGAATCCAGACAGGGCACAGCACCCTGGGAGATCAAGAACTCAAACACTGCCAAGCTCCACAATTTTAAGGCAACATTCCTCTCTGTGGGCCTGGGGGAGTGCACAACAGACCTAAGACTTACAGGTACCTGTATCAGAGGCCATGAAGTCCCAGAACTGGATCCATGGCCACTAGGAGAGCCCAGCTGGCCTTCTTTGAACACCACTGGGCACAGAGGCCAATTTCTGGACTCGGGAGGCATCTGTGTGGAAATGTGGGTGCAAACTGGCTGCTGACCCAGCTCACCTTCTCCCTCGGATTATGCTGAGTGATGCCCTTCCAAAAAGAAATGCTCAGACCACTCCTGAGAAAATGATGAACAGGAGGTGTATTTCCTGGTGTTTCGGAAGTCCTGATATGGGGTAGGACTGGTAATGATGATGGGTCCTGGCAATAAAGCCTGGGATTTTGCAGGCAACCATCTGGGACCCTCCCTCCCAGGCTCCGTGTTGTGTCACTTGGGGGACTGTACGGTTGAGAACACTGGTAGGGTAGAGAAAGCTAGTCAGGCCCCATCTCACTGGCACAGAAGGGGTGCTGTAGCCACAGTATGTGTTCTTCAGAGGCAGCGTGTGGGAGCTTCAGGATGTGGAACTACAGAGGTTGGGTCACAAGAACTCGCCTGTTTGAGCAATGACCACAGTGGTCTCCAGGTGGTGAGTGTGTGTGTGTGCGAGCGTGTGCGTGCACGAGTGTGCGTGTGCGGTGTGTTGGGGTGGACTGGGGCTTCGGAGGAAGATATGCATATACATCATGTGGGTAAGAGAACACAGGGCAGGGGGGAAAGATGCATAAAGACCGTTGAGGAGAAGAAACATTCTTTTTTTGTACTGACACCGTATGCTAGTCTCTTTCTTATTTGGGAGGCAGTTTGATATTAAAAGGACTGGTAAGTGACGACACAGCACCAGATGATCTGCCACCAGCTGACACCATCCAATTCTTTGGCCAGAATCACCAAAATACGCTTCCTGCTGGCCCAGGGCAGTGCTGTACCTGCGTCTGTCTGCATGTGTCTGCTCTCATGTTCCCCACAGACCGTCTAGCTTTCAGCTTGGAGCCTCTCCCTTGTCCCCCTCTTGACCTGGCCACTGCTTACAGGTAAGCATGAGCAATAGGAGCAGCGGCAGGTGCCATAGGCTGCAGAAGAACAGTTTTCTTGAGCTCTTGCGGTCTGCGTCCACATAGAAGCGGAAGCCGAGGTAGGAAATGTACAGGTTGATGGGGAGGGAGATGACAGGGAAGACCCATGTGGTGATGTCCAGGACGGGGGCAGCAGTGGACAGAGCAATCAGGGCCAGACAGTGGCGCAGTGCCACCCTCCGGCAGAGGGCTGGGTGGGTGACGGACATCATGCAGTAGCCTCCTCTGGAGTAGTCTTCACGAAGGCCCCAGCTCAGGGCATTGAAGTGGGGGAATTGCCAGGAGTACAGGATCCCTCCCAGAAGAAGCGCTCCTGTGAGGAGGTGTGGGGAGAAAAGGAAACAGTTAGGTGCCAGCAGACATCTCCAAAACAAGGCTCTCTCAGCCTCTAAGTGAACTTGGGAGGCCTGTGCTCAGGCAACCGGCAATCCGCCTCACCCCTTCTGTCTTAGTGTGCTTTCTATTGCTGTGATAAACACCGTGACCAAAGACAGCATCAGGAAGAGTTTGTTTCTGCTTACAACTCTCAGGTCAGAGGTTGCAGCAGGAACACAAGGAGGAACCTGGAGGTGGGAACTGAGAGCCCATGGAGGAACACTGCTTATCGGTTGCTTTCCATGGCTTGCTCAGCCTGCTTTCTTATATAACCCAGGACCACCTGACCAGAGGTGGCACTGCACCCAATGGGCTGGGCCTGGCCATATTAATCACCACCACCACCATCATCATCATCATCAACAACAACAACAACAACAACAACAACGATGTCCCAACAGAACCGTCTACAGTCCAGTCTGACAGAGGCATTTTCTCAGCTGTGGTTCCTCCTCCCAGATTATTCTAGCATGCCCAGTAGTACCCTTCCCACAGGAGGGATTGTCAAGGGAGAGGCTTGTTGGAAACAGAGAGAGAGGCACTTTCTAGTTCATTATTAAGATAAGAGTCCTGGTACCCGTTTCAGGGACAAGCATAGACACTTATCTTAACACGGAGTCCTCTTGGGAACTGGAAGGCAGGCAGGGAAGGCTGGAGCAGCTGAAGGAGCAAATGGTGATAACCAAGACTTCTCCATGTTTTGATGGGAAAATACAGCTAACTTTGCGACTGTCAGGTGATGGAGTTTCTCAGGGCAGAGGGTGGCCTTAAGGCCCGAGCTTCACGTTTGGGGAAGCCCTAGTAGATCTCAAGCTGTTTTGGATCTTTGGGCCTTGGGCTAAGTATGATATACAGTAATGACAGCCATGGCATGGGGTAGGGTTATGACAAGAGCAGGAAGTGTCTTGTCAAGAAAACGCACTGCGGCAACAGAACCAGGGCATGGGTGAGGGGAGACAGGAGGGCCAGGGGAGGGGTGGTAAGGCTGAGGGCTCCAGGTGGGCTTCATTCTAGAAATGACCGAGAAAGAACAAACTTGACATGGTTAAACGGCAGCAATGGGGACTCTTTCTCCAGCACTGCCCCTCACTGTCCCCTCGGTCTTTGGTGTGCCAATTGCAGTAGTCTATGTTGTGCAACAGATAGTTTTGGCTGTGCTTTTACTTAAACAAGAGAGCACAGATAGAAGCTCAGTTTTGGACAAGCAGCAAGCTGTTACTTTTGAAAGGAAGCTGGTATGGGTTTGGCTCCTGTCACAAATGAAATCACTTTAGGATCCACAGCCTAATGGACTGCAGTCAGAAAGCCACCCACTTGGCTCTGCCTGATGAACTTCAACTGCCTCTGCTCACGGAAGAGAAGGAAAACAAACCACTTTCTTCATCAAGATAAGGTGAGTTGGGGCAGGAAGGCCTGAGTCAGTTCAGGGCTGTGCTGGGGCCCACCTTCTTGGTGGGACGAACAAAGTGCTCTGCACACCCCCTCAGCCTCACTCCTCCAAGAAGCCCATTTTTATTGGGCTCGCTTGTCTTCCTTGACAGCAGATACCAACTGCCTGCCAGAGGACACAGTCTGTTTTGGGGGGCGGACAGGGGGAGGGGAGTTAATGTTTCTCTGCTGGCTATGGCCAGGGAAGGAGACAACACAAATGGAGTCACAGTCTGTGGGAGGTAACGCATTAGGGACAGACAGGGCTTGCGGGCCACAGAGGGAAGACACCTCACTTGGCCTGGGGAGCGAGGGATGGCTCCTGCCAGAAGCATGGTACAGGGTGAGCTGCCACCTACTCATTCACGAAGTCTTTGTTCTCTTCCTTTCCTTCCTTTTCATGTTTACATTGTTAGAGACTGTGTCCCATTCTCAGGCCAGTTTGGGCTGGAATTCTCTACGTAGCCCAGGGTGACCTCAAACTCAAAGCAATTCTCCTGCCTTCACCTCCTGAGTGCCAGAATTACTAGCACATGACACTACACCCGGCTTCTGTTTCTTATAAATAAGCGTTCTCATTTTCTTCTACCTGGGAGAAACATCAACTTTTCTTTCCTTTAATCTCAGCAGCAATCTATGGAACAGCTGTGCATCTGTGGGAGCAGGCCTTTAGGACAGTGACTTTCTGAGGCTGTACTGCTCAGCTACACCAGAGCATATGCAGCACCCAGCACGATAATCCCCTTGCTTATTTATGTGAGAGACACAGAAGAGCATCCACAGTGCATGTATGAACAGCAGAGAGAATGCTGGCCCAACCAGAGTCCCGCTATTGGCACTGTCTTCCTAGGGACACTTGGGGAGACTTTTCAGTTCTCTTCAAAACTTTATCATTACTACAATGGGGGGAGGGGTGTTTCTCCCTCATTTCCACCTCTGTCCAAGTCCAGAAATGCTCTTCTATCACTAGACAAAGGAAGCTCAGCGATTCAGCCACACAGTACCTTCCCAGAAGGGTGGAACCCTAAAGACAGAGCACTAACCCTGGGCAAGTATTCTCCCCAGGATGATTCCTTTGGGGATGCCTGTTGGGCACCTACTACCCTTACTGAAGCCCATTCACTGGCACTCACCATCCACACACGGCCTTAGTAAGGATAGAAACCCCACTGCAGTGATGGCTGGGCTTGGGTTTGGGCCATCAGGCTCCTCTCTAAATGTGGCCCATGAAGCTAGCTCATCTGCTTCATGGCTGGTCACACTTGTGCTTTCAGGGTCGGACAGCTGAGGAAGCTGGTGGAAGCAGAGCTGTCCCAGAGCTCTGGGGTCACGGGCCTTAAAGCTGTTTTGTTTTGAGGACTAACATGTGTGGTCAGCCTCAGTGCAATAGACTTCTACGGAGAGACAGATAAAGGGAGCAGGAAGTGGGGCCAGTTTATCAACCAAACAGGAGAGACGAAGGGTCACATGACAAGTCCTCTGGAAACAGGAACACCAGTGGGCATTTCCAACTTGTACAATTCTTTGCAAGGGACTTGGGAATAATGAGGAGGATGTGTGGCAGGCACTTGGGGTTCTCTCTACCTTGGGGTGCTCTTTCTCCCTTCAATCACAGACTCTGGAGAAGCTACATGTGAAGGATAAGAACTAACTATCTCCCTACAAGTCTGAGGCCCCACAGATTCTCCCCAGGATTCAAATTCCCCTTGGTTCACATCAAAGTCCTTATCCTCATCCTCCAGTGTTACCTGGCATCACCAGTGCCAATCATATGGGCATCCTGCACTAGGCACTGTGTGCAGCTGAGGCTCTCCAGCCAAGGCCTGCTCTATCACCTCACCCAGGAGGCCTGGGTTGGCCCCTTAAAGCTAGATCCAGTGCAGCCTGCAGTGGGATCAACAGGAACTGAGCACAGGCAGCGAGCATGTCTTCGATACTACCAGCAGCACACACGCACAGCCACTTTTTTTCACTTTTTTTCTGTTCTGATGGTGGACACTTGGTGAAACATTGGGTTCAAATATCCTTAGCTAATAATGTCAGACTTATTTTGCCTTTGAATTACAAAGATAGGGCTTATTGATGGTTGCGGTGGTATGGGCCTTTAATCCCAGCACTCAGGAGAGAGGCAGGCAGATTTCTGTGAGTTCAAGGCCAGCACGTCCAGTAAAGTGAGACTCTGTCCTGTCCCCCCCCCCCCCCCCCCCCAAAAGAAGGAAAAAAGAGATGCTGTTTATCTTAGTTAAGCCCTACTCCAGGCCAGTTAAGGTAACGTCTCAGGAACAGACACTATTGCGGCTGTCTGAGACAAGCGGAGGCAGGATTCTAAAAGAAATCTTTTCAAATGCTTGGGTTCGACAGTGCGGGTATTTAGTAAGCCGTTCATACATATTTGTGGAATAAACGAGGGAAGGAATCCCCTCTGGCTCTCTTCTCTCATCTGGGGCTACGGGAGGTAAAGAACATGGAAAGCAAGCGGTTAGGGTTTGTAGTTTACCAGCCCAGGTTAAAACAACTCACTCTTTTTGTTACTAAAGCTATCCATCTGCCAAGTGTCACCCCCTGATAAGAGCCCATTTCTGAGTCCTCATTTGTAACTCAATGCTGGTTGACATAATTAATGTTTACCACACAGCACCTGAATTACTAACCAGACTAACAATCAACTCTAAAAGACTCTTACCATCTTCACAATGAAGAAGGCTCAATGAAGACTCGTAAAACAAGGGGTTTCTCTAGATTTAGGAAATGACAACACAGAATCCCAGCATCTCTAAGAAATGAGGCGATGCTGGGAGGTGGCTTTGGAAAGGGTGAGGGAAGGGGAAGGGAGCAAGCCTCAGATAAACAGCCTCTGGAGATAAACACTGCTCAGAGGCCTAGTGTGGATGGCTCCAGGCTGCTTACTGCAGGCTGGAATGTCAGCTGCCAGCCACTTATCTGATCAGGCCCCCAGGGACTTTCTCACTGGGGGGGTCCAGCAGGTCACTTCTGCCATGGCCATCACTGCTTCCCAAACCAAAAGCTTCAGCTCCTGAGGCTTCAGGTTAGCCTGGTCTGCAGCCGGAGACCACCTTCCTGAGATCTATCTAGACACAGCATTTTAATGTTTCCTGCTTTAAAAAATTAATACAATAAAGGCAGGATGATTGGGTCGGTGGGAGGGAAAGGCCACGTCTGAAGCTGAGGAAATTGGGCACAGGTAAAATCCCATGGTAATGGCTCACTCTGAGACAGAAGGGCTTTGTAAAAGGCAGGCCCCCCCCAACCCCCCCAGCACACAGAAACAGTTGGCTGCCGCACCCTAACTGCCTTGATATGGCAGCCACAAACAAAGCCTTTGGCTGTGCGCTGGGAGAGAGTTGAGTGCTCTCCAGTCCTCCGTGCGGCTCTAAAATAGCAAGTATCAAGAACAACCGACATTTGTTTAGCTTTCCCGACTCTTGCCTGCTAATGTGTCTAATCCTCTTCATCACCCCAAATCTCACCTCACTTGTCCTGTGATGGACAACAGCCCAGCCCAGGCAGATCTGAAGCTGCCAGGGCCTTCCCAACCAGAGCACCCTCTACACAAATTCTTTCCCAGCATCGGAAACAAAGGGGGTGGTGGATCAAAGTAGTTGTGGGAAAAGACTCAGACTCCATGGGATATATTCCCTCCATGTTTTTTGTCCTTGCAGGAGAGTGGAGGCCAGGGAAACACTTCATTGCCCAGCAGCTTGTGAAGGGCATCACCCAGCCCTGTGCCTAGTACAGATACTACAGACAAACCCATGCCAACAAGGGACAGAGAGTGCTTCTGGACACGTCTCTGTCCTTTCTCTGTGAGTTACTGTGACCCGAGGCTCCTCACTCACACCCAGTCTTTTTTATACACTCCTCTGTACAGGAGGGGCCATAGGCCACAGGACTTACACTTCACATGCTGGCTTGCAGCTTCCTCTCCAGTCCTGACCTCTAGATACTGAGCTCAACTAATTTTTTTGCAGAGGGAGACATGGTCAGGGCCACTAAAATGTTGGTGCTGGTTCATGTGGGCACCGGTTTCTAGGGTGGGGAGTAGGGGGCTCAGGAATGGAGAATATTCAGTCAATCTGTATCCCTTCAAACAGCCTCTGCCTACCCCCAATTTGTTGAAGTTAATAAGTTAAAGGGCACACACGTCAAGACACAGACACAGCTTCAGAAAGAGTCTTTGCTTCTAGGCGGTGCTTTCTGAATGAACTTTTTAAGGATAGAAACTCGATGTGACAAACACTGATTATAAATAAAAGGTGTATCATAGCTCATAATTCAGACCATAGTTAGTCTGTCCAGTCACTTTGGACCTTGAGCAGACAGTACCCGAGGCAGCAGGCATGTGGCAGAGGAGGTTGCTCTGAGGCCCCGGCCAGGAAGGGATGTGTTCCCAATGACCTATTTTATCTAACCCCACCCAATTTCCAAAAGTTTTGCTCTGTGCTGTCAGTATGGCAGCTATGAACTAAATGTGGCTCTGGACACCTGAACGATGGCTAGTGGGATTGAGGAAATTTCCATTAATTTGATTTAAAAATTATACAGCTATCCATGGTTAGTAGCTACCATCCTGAACAGGACAGTTCTCTAAGATGACTAAACTGTATTAAATTTCATTCAACTTAGGTCTTAAAATGCCAGCAATAAGTACCTGTAACACAGTCTCTTAGATTCTGTTCTCTGTAAATGGAGATAGCTATTCATGGATTTGTTCATTCTCATCTTGGCTCTGTTGGATGAACACCATGAACCTTCTACAAAGAGCTAGCACTACCTTTTCTGTACTACCTCTCCAAGAGTTAGGCACATGACACATCTTTTTTTCTTTTTGAAAGTGTTTTACTAAGGTTTGCCTCAAGTCTGTGCTCCTCCTTCCCAGCCCACTGAGCTGGAGGGTTAGAAAATTCTAAGACACAGAACAGAAGTCAATGTTGAGGGCCAACAGGGAAACGTCTCCTGCTGGTTTCAGAAATCTTGTTTCATACCAGGTTCTGTTCAAGCTGATAATAGATGTCATTTTCCAGACAACTGGGTATTCTTCATCTGCTAACAAGGCATGCCTGGCCCCTCTGCCACCTGTCACTTACGCATCTGTATACAATTAAAATTGGGTTTACAGAAAGACTATGTCAAACTTAATCTTTCTCTCTCTCTCTCTCTCTATATGTGTATGTATGATCAATTTATTTATCTTTTTGTGTGTGGGACAGACATATGTGGTATATTCATGTGTGTGTCCAGCTGCACGTGCCTGAACATGTGTACAAAGGCCAGAGGAGGATGTCAGGTGTCCCGCTCTGGTTTAGTCCCTTGAGGCAGGGTTTCTCACTGAGCCTGGAGCTAAGGTGACAGCCAGCAAGCTCCAGCTATCAGATTCTTCAGGCTCTACCACCCAGAGTTGGGGTTACAGGCATACATAGCCATGCTGCCTTTCTATGTGGGGTTTATGCTGGGGATTCGAACAGCATTTGTACTCAACTTATTGACCCATCTTTCCACTCTTTAAAAATAATAATTCTAACCATGTTTGTTAGCAGTTTAGCTAAGTCTAGTCTGGCTCTCAACAAAAAAGTATTCCTTTCTGCACACTTTAAAGCGGGGACTTTTCCAAATTTCTCCTGTCTGGCCTTTGAGGAGGCAACAGTAATCAACATATATCATGTCTCAAGTCATCACAAGGACATTTCTGGGAGTGTAAGAAGAGAGCCAGCCCCTAGGTTAGGATGCTGCAGAACAGTTCTGAGTTTTCCATGGTCCTGGACTGCTGTACCTGTGTGGTTGTTAGCTCTTCCTAAGTGGGCCTACTTCACTGAGGAACACGGAGTACTAACAATACAGAGCCTAGGTAGCCACTCACTTCCTTTCATGGTCTACACCTCAATGTCCAGGAAATTCCTTCGAGGATTCAGAGAGTTTAGGGTGCAAATATGGTTGAATTGGGTGGGGGTGGGGGTGGGGGTGTGAAGAGTGAAGTTGAGGTGCGTGTACTGTCCTCGTTTGCTTTCTGTTGCTCTGATAAACTTATAACCAAAACCAACTTGGGGAGGAAAAGGGTTATTACTTCATCTTCATTTCCACGTAACAGCCCATCACTGAGGGAAGTCAAGCAACTGGGTCAGGAACTTCAGCAAAGGCCACAGAGGAATACTTACTGGCCTGCTCTCTCTGGCCTGCTCAGCCTACTTTCTTATAAAATCCAGACTACCAGGCCAGACATGGCATTCACACTGAACTGGACCCTCCCACAACCATTAATCAATAGAATGCCCCACAGAGTTGCCCACAGGCAATTTGATGGCGGCTTCTTCTCAGTTGAGGCTCCCTCTCCCCAGATGACTGTAGTGCCTGTTGCGTTGCAAGATATTAGCCAGGACATGCACCAAGTGGAATACTGGTTGTGGTGGAATGGCTGGTGGCATATATGGAAGGCTCTCTGCATGAACTAGCAAAGCAGGGAGGAAACTCAGATTCTACCTCATCTAGGGATGCCAAATGGACGATTCCCCTTGTTCCCCAGGAGAGACTTTACACTCACACTGTTTCTGCTAAGCTTAGGGGTGACCCCAGTCTTCAAAACAACAGCTAGGAAACAATGACCTATTGGTTTGCAAACCGAATGTCCTGCCTTTCCTCACTGTGTCAGCTCACACCTTAAGGAAGAACTTGGGACAGCAGCAGCAGCAGCAGCAGCTACTGCTAGAGGAGCCACACTAAGGTCCAGAACACTTCACAGACTAATGTGACTCCACAAAGGATGGACTGGAAACCTATGGTCTAGGGAGCACCATAGGCCATTCTCACGCATAGACCAACACTGGTTACACGAGGGCTTGTGACTGTGAGTCTGATCTCAGGTTGAGTGTTGTGTTTGTTGGCATTCCTTCTAGGCTCTGCCCAACAGTTAGCTCACAATAGCCATGTAGGCCTGGCTTGCTGTAAAAGGGACTGTTTGGCCTCTCCCTCTCTCTAACCCTGACTCTCTTCTTCCTCTGACACCTTTCTCCCTCTCTCCCCTTCCCTCCATGCTCCACATGTTCCTGGCCAGCCTCTTCTCCCCCCTCCTCTTTCTGTCCTTCTCTGTCCCCTCTCTTTCTCTGCCTCTACTTCCTTCTATCACTAAACACTAGTTCATGCTACACCCGTCACATGGCATGAAGCCCACTGAATCAACCCCTCTCACCACACCTTGCTGAGCTCTATAAAACACATCAGTGTTCACTGTCTTTTATTGTTCTACTACGCACTGACAGTCTGGGGTCCTTACTAGATGCAGGGTTCTTTAAGATTAAAAAAATATGTATTTATTTAGTGTGTGTGCGCGCGCGCACGCGCATCGAAGTAAAAAGACAATTTGCTCAAGCTGGTTCTCTCCTTCCACCATGTGGGTCCCAGGGATTGAACTCAGGTCACAGGCTTGGTGGCAAATGCCTTTATCTGATGGCCCAGCTGCTGGGCTTTTAACCTTCGAATGTCCCAGCTTCTGTAATTGTACAAGATAAACTTCTTCCTCATATAAGTCAGCCACAGCAACAACCCCTCTGCCCTCAGGACCACTCTACAAGGAGAGACTATTATGAGCTCCAAGTGGCAGATCAGGGGACTGTCAGAAGGGTCCAAGGTCAGGTCCAAGGACAGCATCAGACAGGGGCTCAGATCTTGCTCTGAAGCCCTTTGCTGCTGCCTCCCACGTGGCTGAGGCTCGAGCTTAGTTTATCACAAAGCAAAGGAGCACATAAGCACTATGTGCTGTATTTGTATATTCATTAAAACCCACCACTTACAGGATATTAAAACCATTCTAGGAGACGATCATGGCAAAGGTGTAATGGCATTTGTGCGTCTGCCAAATCAGAGTGTATGAGCTTTTATGAAGTTTCAGAAGTGTGGCTCACAGGGCAATGGTGTGTGGCCACTGCCTTTTGATCCCTCATGTGAAAAATATGTACTTACAGATTTGCAGGAAACCTCACCACTTCCTTCCTACGTGTCGGTCAAAACACCAATTACTTGACTAATCAGACTGTGAAGCTTCCCTCACAGATGGTAAAATGAGCTATTTTCACCCCACAAATCCAGCTGTGATACACCACCAAAAACTGTAGACACATTGAATGGGTCTACTGTAGACAGCATGAACGATTTAAGCCAATCATGTAAAAGTAAATGAGGAACTAATGAAGATAATCTGTCCTCTCACAAGGGAAACTGAGCCTGTTCCAGGGGAAGGAAGGAGGTTTGTCAGTTAGGTGACATGGCTTTAACAGGGGACAGGAGTTCCCAATGGACTGGGGCTCCCCAAACAAATCGGCTGGTCCTCATGTTCTGCTTATTACTCTTTTTAGGGCCCAGCTAGCTTCCTCTAGCTGCAGTCACAGGCCAGACAACACTGCCTCCTGTTTTCTCTTAGGCCTTTCCCTATGTCTTCCATGCGAGGATGACACTGGACCCCTTCAGCTCAGGATTGCCCCATCAATACATTCGCCATAAGAGTCAACAGACTCAAATGGAACTGCCCCAAGCCCTACGGAGCCTTTGACTGGCAGATGCCAGGTTCACTTGGAAGACTCAGGAGCTCTCACAACTGGCACTGGCAACCCTGTCTGTTGAGAAAAGCCACTGTTGCACCAGGAGACACTCACCAGCATCAAGGCTTCCAGTGGCGGCTGTCCAGCCCATGACAGGAGGAATGGCTCCAACCACGGCTCCAACCCAGGTATTGGTGATGCTGATCCTTTTCAGTGGTGTGTAACAACAGGTATACAGGAAAATGTTGAAGACCCCCAAGACCCCTGTGAGTGGATTCACTCCCCAGGTCAGAAGGGCCACTCCTGGCACAGCACAGCAGGTGGCAAAAGACACAGCTAGCAATGGGCTGGAAGAGAGCAGAGGACATAGTGACACATTCCACTTAGCTCTGGCCTGCAGCTCAAAGCGCACACTGATACAGAGCCGGCATCTTCACATCCACAAAGGGTGATGGGACCTTCTTCCCAGTTGTGATGAGTCTTCCTGAGACTGTAAAGAACCTCAGGTGGGAGGCATAGCCCCTTGCACTCTTTCCCATCTGCAGGTTCCCTTGACTCATCTCTCTTGGGCTGACGTGAAAGCTTAGACAGGGCTACTTTTAAATAAGGGACAGATGCAAACAATAATGCAAGTTCTGGACAAAAACAGGACCCCTTCTGGAAGCCATTCTACTCATTTGCTTGCACTTTAAAGTGTCACCAAAGCAGGGACAGCAAACATCAATGTCTGCCCTGGAGAATCTGCATGATGCATCACCAGTAAATTACAGGCTGAAGGCCCTACAGTCCCGTTACAAGAATCAAGGCCAGGGGGCTGGTTCACATTGCCAATGATGTAACTTGGTTTGTGGATATGACCGTCAACAAGAGCTCACAGAGGGCTATGTATGTAAAAAGAACATTGTACAATGTGAAAGACTTTTTGAGTCTACATAAGTGCGACCTCCTGGTTCCTGTTTATATGCACATTTATTTTTTCTTACGGAATCAATGTAGGTTACTTAAACCTGTGTTTTCTTTGTGAAAGCCACAGTTCACTTCCCAAGACAATCATGTCTGCAGTGTTCCGGTGCCCACTCAATTATAGGTTCCACAAAATGCTTCATGAGAAGGTTCTAGTCATCAGTTAGCAGCTTCTAATGATGTCAGTTCTCCAAGGGGGACAATCTCTTGAGGTAACAACCCTCTGTTGTCAGGGCTGTGGTGTGCTTCCTCCACCGAGAGGTGCTCTGGATTGTGAGTTAGGTTCCCTAAGAAGGACTAACTTAAAGAATGAGGCTGAATTAGAATCAGCCTCCTCCAGCTCCAAAGGAGTGTGAGTGGAGAAGCAGGAGGGCCCAGCAGCTCAAGTGTCATGTGATACCAGATCCACTGGGCTGGAGCACTAGGTAAAAAAATTCCACTCCAACTCTCATTTAGGTGGCTCTTTCCACCCAGGAGCTGTGGTCTGCCCTGCCTGGAAGATGGAACCGAGCAGAATGGGAGTTCTGAGGAAAGAGGGAACACACAGGGACATGTGGCTGTTACAAGGTGACAGGATGACCATGGCTACCACTAAGACCTGAGTGCATCTGCACTCACCTATCCCTGGCTGCCTCTTTAAAACCCACAGCCAGTGAATTCTGATGGGCTCAGGTACCCTCAGTCTTTTCTTCTATCTTGTGTTCTCCCTCATTCCCACCCTGACAATTCTTTCTAGAGCTGTTGTTTCTGCTCCTGCTGGGAAAGGCCCTAAAAACATACTGGTCAGACCACTGCAAGAGGGTGGTTCATATCAGAGCACCTGGCTAGAGTTGACCTCTAGCCCGCGTCTTGTGTGACTCTGAACTAACTGCTCACCTTCTGGGAGCCCTAGTTCTACTCCAGCTCCCAACACTGTGGACAGATGTCTTCAGACAGCAGTGACAAACGCTGGGTTAACACACCTTTGCTGGTTAATGGAGATTTCCATTAGGTTCCTTTCAGGGACCTAGGCTTGCATCATCCCTGCCTGCCCTCCAGCTGTAAGTCAGGAGGCAGCTAATAAAGAGGACTGCTCAGTATCCTAGCCCCAATCCTTCTATCCTCTCTCTCTCTCTCTGTTCCCTCATGTGCCCAACAGGCCTTGCTTCCTCTCTGTCCTTCTCTGTACCTGGCTTTTTCTGCCTCTACCCCTTTTCAGTGTCCCAGTTCCCTTCCCCACAATAAATCCTCTTTAGACTGCTGCATGGTGTGGTTCCCCCAGGAACTCTCTTACCCTCCCCTGCATTATACTGCATTAGATTTCCTAACACCCCTCCTCTGGGTTCAGGGACGCATGCTGCACCTCTCTGCCATTACTGACTTCCCTTCCCAATCTCGTTCATTGGTTTAATATTTATTTACTTTAGGTGCGAGAATGTTTGTCTACATGGCATGTTCACCATGTGTGTGCCTGGTGCCTGAAGAGACGGTCCGATCCCCTGAGACTGGAGATGGTTGTGAACTACCTAGCATTGGGGTGTTAGGAACTGAACCAGGGTCTTCAGCAAAAGCACTGAGTGCTCTTAACTGCTGAGTCATCTTTCCAGCCCTGCCCTTCACCTCTCTGTTGTCTGTCCCATGCCATGCACACCCCTCTCGTTATTTGTTAAATTTTCCTCCTCCACACATCCTACCTCCCGAGGTGCTTCTGCTACAGGCGCCATTGTCAAAGCGAGGCTCTGGATGGAGTGTGGTTCTGAGTTGGACATACATCTTTGCCTTCTCCATTCTGAAATTTCCCACTTGCCTTTACTCCTCATTTCATTCCTGAAACCAATTTCTCTCAGGCTGTCACAAGCACTGGCTGACTTGGAGCCATAGGACTTCTAGCAGAGCATGCAGTGGGAATCTCCAGATGAAAGCTGAGGAAGCTGCACAGGTGGTTATCTCACCATGCCCAGAAGAGAGAAGTAGCTACAAACCAGTGTTAACATTCTAACTCTTGTTCTTTCAATATGGTAGCTCCCAGTTTATGAGAACAGGTCTTCCCATACACGGGGCTCCAAATGCTAGTTTTATTTGGGTTGGGAAAAAAATGTAGTTCATAAACATATTTATTTTTCCTGAATTGGCCCTTGTGTTTTTTAAAAAAAAAAAAGGAAGAAGAAGAAGAAGAAGGTTGTTCCCGTAGCCAAGGGCTGGGGAAGCAGTTGGGTCCAGGGCGTTAGAGCTATGAAAAGCCCTTTCAGAAAAGCACACATGAATTTAATTTATTGAGATAGGCAATTTGGGTGGAAGTTTAGGTTTTGACCTGTGTTGGAAACACAAAAAACTGTGAGGCTTGATTTTAGCATTTAAATCAATATGCTCAGGGGCATGAATGAAAAGCAAATAGGCTGATGGGCTGTGCAAACAAGAACGAAGATATTACCCAGAATGCCCTGAGCTCAGTACCAAGAGAAAGCACCCCAAGCGGCAAACTAAAGAGCATCAACAGGCTAATTTTCCTGTTATATTTCATTTTTGCCAAGATTCTTATTGTAAATGTAATATAAATTTCAAGTCACAAAATTTGCAACTATAAAAATAAAAAATTCTGACTTATTGAGAGATAGATATGGTGTACATCTATCTCTCTGGCCTATTCCTGTGCCATAGTTACTTTAAAAGTAAATACACCTTCATAATCTACATTAACACTGTAGATAGGGCACTGAATATGGAACCAAACGGAAAATTGCTAACAGGGTAGATGCGAAACAATATCATGTCTCCAAAACAAGCATCCCCTTCCCTCAAAACAAACAAACAAACAAACAATTTTAAAAATCAACAAAGTAAATTTGAGAGATTATAGTATCTCTTAATTTTTCTGGTGAGAAATAGACTCAACAGAAGTAAAGTAACTTGGCAGGTGGGTTTATAGACAGGTTCATTAATTGAATCCAGAGTTTTCCAACTGGCCTTGGGACACACTGGTGGAATACTCCTGTAGATCCTCTCATTTCCTGGGTTGGCATGGCTGGGATTAAAGGCGTGTACTGCCATACTGGAAGTGGACATTTAAACTCAGACCCAATGACAGATGAGAGGGAGAAGGGCAAAGTGGCAGAGAGGGACCCATGTGACTAAGTGGGTAAGGGCTGTCTCAAAGCCTCCTGACCTGACTTTAACCCAGCTCTCTTGGTGGAAGGAAAGAAACAACTCTTGAAAATTGTTCTCTGATTTCACACCTGCCATCAGTCACTCACACATACAAGCATGCAAGTATGCACGTACCACTACATAAACAAATGCAATTTAGAAATTAGAAAACAATTATCCAATGTGATATTCAGTGCTAAAGGAAGCCAGTGATCTCTGAAATTGTGAAGGAAGAAGCAGGCAAGACCAGCACTTCCAGGAAGAGAGAACATAGCAAATGGTGACTGGGCTATGTTTTAAAGTCCAGTTTATCCGGACAGTGTCAATACCACAGCAATATTAAAGCTATAGAAGTCTGGCATTTTCAGCTATGTGTGGTGACAGGGCCCAGCAAGGGCCGCAGGCAGTGAGCTATGTGCTGTGTCATGAGCAGGAACTCAACCCCAAACTTCCAGTTTCAATAGATACCTACTTTCCAATTGGGAAAAATGTTCCTTTCTTGTTTTGTTAAACAGAACAACACATCTCTGCTTACAAGTTGAGAGTAGAGTCTCACAGACCGACGGCAGCAACCCTAGTGACTTCAGGCCAGCCATGCAGCACCCCTTCCCTGATCACACACTCAGCAACTGCTCAGAAAGCCCTCTTCCTTGCAGGTTCTACAAGTGTGTCCAACATGAAGACACAGAGCTGACACAGGATGTGAAGCACTTTCTTTCTGTTACTTTGTTCTGCATTAAGACCTTTGAACCTCCCTGTTAGCGTTTGCTCTTCCCATTCTTTAACTATAGCAGTTCACATCCATGTGGAGCGCTGTATCTGGCTGCCGTGCGGGTGGGTTAAGCTCCGAAGAAAGGCTCTGCAGGACTCCTTGGGTTTCCTTGTGCCCAGAGCCAGGGGATAGGATTCTGCACCCACCCTCCACACAGTAGTTCTGGGTGTGGTCCCCAGACTAGCAGCAGCAGCATTACATGGGAACCAGGTAGGACCCCAAACAGGCTTGCTACAGGTGTAAACTATGCTATCCCACTGCCAACACAATGTTGGCACTCACATGGTAAAAATATACTTTCTGGGCCTATAGGAGTCACTCACACACTGTGGCTGGCCAGGCCAGCTCACCCACTTTAAGTGTCTATCAACCAGTGTATGCCTTCTGACCTGTTCATGAAGGAACATGGGCTTCTGATCTAGCAACAGTAGTTGCTGGCAGAGAAACAGTGTGGCCCTTGACTTCTCTGACTCACCTTAGAGGGACTGACATAGTCATACAGCCTCAAGTGTGTGTACCATTGAAAGCACCCTGACTCTGGGTCTGG
>JADRCH010000257.1:1264517-1335866 GCA_019843965.1 Rhynchomys soricoides
AAGTGTGTGTACCATTGAAAGCACCCTGACTCTGGGTCTGGGGAGCCCCGAGCTTCATTGACTGCCCCCGCTCTTGTGCCTGTTGAATATTCTTATAACAAAATCACTTTACAGTCTTTTGATTTTATTATTGTTACCTGCTTTCCTGACTAAGCACATTAGACAGGTGCAGGTACTCTGAGTCTAGTTCAGGCCCTGATGTTTAGCCTCTTATGGTCCTTGTTTCCTCAACAAAAGATGTGGTGGATGTGTTAGGGCTCTTTCAGTGTTGCTGCTGGAACTCAGCTCAACTCAGGTTAAAATCCTCAATAGCAAAGAGCACAGGGAAGGAGAGGGCCGGCCGTGCCCAGCTGTGCTGCCTGTGCAGAGTTCTTACTCTGGAGCTTCAGGTACGTGAGGATAACTTCACAGGCCCTCTTAAGGAACACTGCACTCGCTAATCACACAGGGCCTTCACTTGCTTGTTTGTTCACTCATTCTTCCGTACTTCTCCCTGCCTGGACCGTGAATCACTGCGCTGCTTGGCAACAGAGAGGACAGAAACATAGGGACCTTTTATTTAGAAAGAAAGATAGACATTACACACACAGACACAGACAAAAGTCCCATGGGCTATAACTGTAAAATCAGCTGCATGAGAAAGCACATGCAATGAGACTGCATTATTTAAATAGAGAGGAGTCTTTAAGCAGAGCTGGATATAGGTAGGGACTTTGAAAATGCAGAGTGATTTCTTTCCCTGGTTTATTTTGAAGCCTATAGACTTAAGAATTTTATGTGTATATATATGTATATATATATATATATATATATGTACACACACACACATACACACATATGTATTTGTAGTTACAACTTGTATAAAAGTTTAATTTTGTTCTATCAAATAAAAAAACATAAACTAGCAATAGACAAAACCTGACTGATCTTCAAAAACTATTGGTGTCCCCAGCCCTCTACCATAGCAGTTCTGACAGTGTCCACCCAGTAGGATCAGAGACACTAGGGGCTCTGAATGGTTCTGGCTGGAATGCATTTGTATGGGAACTATCAGAAATGAGTATAAAGTGGGTAAAACAATAAGTGTCCAAATGTCAGTAATGCAGTCACTAACGGCAGTAACGCAGTCAGTAACCGCAGTAATGCAGTCACTAACTGTAGTAAGTGATTTGAGAGTGTCATATGTACAGCAGGGTGGATGCATGGAAGGCCTGAGAGGGCTTCTTCATACTCATCCAGTCATGCAAATAGGTTCACGGTTCATGATGAGGGCTGATGATTTAGTTCAAAACTCACAAGCAAACTGAATTACATTTTAAATTACGAATCTCTGTACTGCCTTTCTTGCCCAAGGCTACCACAGAAGAGAAACTGATAGACAGTTGATCCATATATAAGAGTGGGGGTTGATCCATATATTTCCCTGGGTCACACTTGCTCCCTTACAATGGGACATTGCTTTGCTTACTAATCTGAGGTAGATCTATTGAAGGAGAATTTTCTATAGATCGTAGAAACAAGGAGAAATACAACCTTTAATTTGTCTATTCACTGCACTTAATAAATGTAATTTAAATTACTTGACTTTTAAATAACTTCCTGGGGAAACTGGGTTATTCTGTGTAAGCAGTGTGTTGGGGGTCCAGGAAACACTGTGTTAAATCAAGCTTTATATTATGAATGGCTCCACAGGTAATTTTGGCCTATACAAAAATTAATCTCATACTTCTTGGCCATTCTTCCTGAATAAACGACTTTTAAATTACAAAATAAAATTTCCTTTCTTCAAAAACAAAAGAAAAGCCCAAACCTTCATCAAATCAAGCCAATTTAACTTTAATTTCCTGTAGAAATCCCAGGGTTGGGCTTTGAAATGAGTTTTTGGGGAATGTCTCTACAGATAGCTGTTCTGAAAATGTCCCCGTAGAATCTTAGGAGGAAGCTTGTGCAAGTCTCAAGCTATGATATGATAAAGCAGCAGAACACAGGCATAATTTCACAGCTTAAGGAAAATGAAGGCATGAATCCTATTTTAAAAGACTAAATTTTAAACCACATTTGAGAGGAATGCAAGAAGTGTAACAAACAGCAAATATTTTTATTTATTCTTGGTTACACTAAGGACATGAAGGTTGTGTTATATGAAAAAGCTTTTCTGAAAGAAGAAAACAGTACATCTGCTTATACTAAAAAAGCAACCACAAGACTCTTACTAACGGAGGAGGAAGATACAAGGGATCTGCTGTTTAAAAGTCAGGCTGTAAGAGAGTGTAAGAAGTCAGTGAGCCCTGCCTTAGGCTGAGCTCTGTGGAGAGCTGATGAAGACGTTCTGTTCTGAGTGAACTGTGGTACCACATGGCCAAGCCTTCCTTGCTGTGGATCAGAGATATGGCAAGGCTGTCCACTGGTCCAAGGATGACTGTGTACTAATGATGACCAGTGTGTGCTAAAACTACCAAGCACAGCTTCCTCTTCCAAGACTGTAGCCTAAGACTGCTCCCTACAGATCTTACTGAGCCCCTCCTGTGCTGGGCTGTGTAAGTGTAGCCCACCAGAGCCCAGCTTTCCTCTAGGTAACTGTCTATCCATTCTTCATTCCCTTGTCACCCCAGTCAGGTGTCCAGGGACAGATCTGTAGGATATGGCCAACTTCTGAGCTAACCTTCTCAGACAGGAAGAAGCAGTCAGTGAGCCTTCAAGGGTGCCATGCTAGTGCATTTAAATTATGCAGAAAGGATGTTTACATAAAGACTAGAATTTCTGGGGTGTGTGTGTGTGTGTGTATGCATACCTGTCTGTCTGTGTGTTGGGGGTGCTTCCAATGTTCTTAGTTACTGTTCTATTGCTGTGAAGAGATGCCATGATCAAAATAACTTATAAAAGGAAGCATTTACTGGGGCTTGTTTATAGCTGCTGAGGCCGAGTCCTTGACCATTATGGCAGGAAGTGTGACAGCAGGCAGCAGCATGGCTCTGGAGCAGTAGCTGAGAGCTTATATCTGATCCACAATCACAAGGCAGGAAGTGAGACAGGGCCTGAAACCCAACCCCCAGTTGCACACCCCTTCCAACAAGGTCACACCTCCTAACCTGCTGTAAACAGTCCACCAACTGGGAACAAAACTTTCAAATGTATGAGCCTTGTACGGGGGCCACTCTTATTCAAACCACCACAGACGCTTTGATCCATCTACGAAAATCAGTTTCCCTAGCAGAAGCACAATCTCTGAATCTTCTTCTTAAGCCACTGGGCAGGGTTACCCACTGAAACACCTGCTCTTCCTCATCGTCTAACAGCCTGTGCCTGCTGCACAGGAGACCCCTACTTTTCTTTTTTCTACTTTCTAACTCTTGCTTTAGCTTTTAAATAACTTTATTCACTTATGCAAAATAGAGCTACTGGATCTAGGAGTCTTGGCAAGGATTTAGTAGCTTTAATAAACACAACTTAGAAAGTGAAGGCAGGACATCTACCCCACAGGTTTGGAGATGGTGGGAACTTGTGTGTTCTCCATCTGGTGTGTGATGCCCTGAGACAGGTACATTTCCCTGCCCCTCTTCCCTGTTTAAGCTGGGACAGTGTTTACAAATGCAGACACAGAAGGAAGCAGGCTGCCAACAAGCAGGAGGCCCGTGGGCTTACTTGAAAGAAAGGGAGTGGCCCAGGCTGTGCAGACAAGTGGGGGTCTCGGATTGTAGGGTTTGATGTGAGGTTCTTCTATTTTTAAATGCTGGCAGCTAAGACAAGCACAGCAGGCCCATCCAGTCTGGACTTGCTCTGTGGTCTGTCCACCGTTGGTTCTCTTGGGTCTAGGTAGGACAGCAGGTGCCTGCTAGTTTCACGAATGCTGTCCCCCATACTTCTCCTCATCTTGTGGACAGACAAGAGTGGAGGTTACAAACTCCTCCCTGGCAGCCTGCACAAAGCCCTGGCCCAACTCTGGCACATGCAAAAGACAAAAGCAACTTAACAATGGCAATAAAACATTTCCAAGAACATTTCCCCCCTCACCTTTATCTTCCAGCAGGAGGGGGGCCTCCATGTGTGTTCTGGGGCTCTTGCCTTTCTCTCCCTGAACCCTTCCACCAGTGGGCTGCTCTTGAAGCCCTTTGTGGTCTCTGTGTAAATTGGGTCCGCCATCCTGCCTGTACATCTCCCAGGGCATACTTTAGTGTAGTTAGTCTGCAACATTCAACTTGATGGTCTCTGTACCTAAGAGTGCTGCCCAATAAACTCCTACAGACCACAATAAAGACAGCTCCTAAGCCTACACTCAACACTCACCAGTGGGTACAGTATTTGTACATTCCAGTCTTGAGAAGAGGAACATCAGCCTATGTGTACCTTGACTATTGTTAAACAAAACAACCAAAAGCAGCAAAAACAAAACAAAACAACAACAAAAACAAAACAAAACTAGACTAAGTTCCTAAGATATAACAGCTATCTCTTCAAGTGAATATTTATCAGAATATCGGGATATCTTACAGCTACTAGGTAGGGACATGGGACCTGAAGAACCCATTATGCATAGAGTACTTCACAGTCAGGCATGCTTCCCCTTTTCTCCTGACTACCAGGGAAACTGTGGCTTTCAGAGACAGAGACTCCCAGTGTGCTCTTCCTTGGTAATGATTCAGCATGAGGATATGTCTAAAGACTTCTGCTGAGTCTTCAACTCCATGGTTCATGATACTGATCGATCTTATTCCAGAACACTCTTCTCTACATTAACACCTCTGCAACTAAGTTGAGACCAAATTTGTTTTACCTGCCGCTTCAAATCACTGGTTAACGTTACAGAGAGAAATTTCTATACTTACCAAATGTTTATGTTCTTATTACATTAGCAGTATACACACACTGAGAGACTAATCATAACAAGCCTTCGAAGCTGTGCAGGCCTGTGCCTGGTTGGGTCCGTGTCCACTAGACCAGTGGGACTGGGTGGTGACTAATTCAGCTGCCCTGTAGCCCACACAGTGTTTACATTTGCTTAAGTGCTTACTGGTAAAACCTTCAGTAAACTTGAAAAATGTCTTCTGTAAGGCCCTGTAATACTTAAGCTAAATTCTGCTCTTTAAGTTAGTAATGCCAACTAAACAATCCATTCGTTTTGTTCTAAAACTCAGTCTTTATCATTCATTTTAAAGACAGGTATGGCTGACCCGATTCCAAGGGTTTCCATTTACTCTCCCCAAACAACCCCTGCTCAGCTCTTATCAGGCCATCTCTCCTGCTCACAGCCTACACCTAAGCTTACGCATCATGGATCACCCTCATCTGATCCATTAATTTGGAAAAACTAATGTTGACATCTATTATTTCTGTGTCAGCATCACCAAGCTGGAAAATGAAAAATTCAAGGGAGATGTAATCAAAATACGGATGCCTTCCAAAATAACAGGAAGAAAGGTTTAGTCCAGCAGCCCTGGTCAGGGGGTGTGCAATGTCCACTCTGTCCTGTTCTGTATCGTCTACAACTTCTCAGAGACTTTCCTTGACACCAATTCATTAATTTCATGTAACTTTGGGGCTGCCCAGCCCTGTATGCAAAGCCTTCTATACATCAATTTACCTGTCCAATTTATAAAGCTTTCACCATGATGCAAACAAAATGCACAATGCTGTCACCACCACAGGCAATCAATACATCTTGATGAGTTGAATTAAAAGTGAGAATTCTAAAATATTTAGAAGAAATAATAGGCCTTGAGAATATTAAAAAGATGAATTTAACTAGACATACCAACAACAGGGGTATCACTGAACTACAACCATAAGGCACATGGGAAATTTAAACTGGAATACCTCAAGTTTGATGAAGATAGTAGATTATAGGTACCTATATCTCTCTGCACTCTCAGAAAACAAGGAAAACAGAAAGTTTCAACTCTGACAGAACAATGAAACAATGCTGAGGAAGACCTGCTAGAAGGAGAGGAGAAGAGAGAAGAGGAGAGGGGAATGGGGAGGGGGGGAGAAGAAGAGAGGGGAGGGAGGAAGGGTGGGCAGACAGAGGAGGAGAGGAGAGAGGAGGAAAGAGAAGAGAGGAGAGGGGGAGGAGAGGGGAGGGCAGCATAGAAGAGCAGAGGGGCAGAGGGGCCTTTGCATCTGAAGCAAAACAAATGCAGTTATTACTATGTTCAAGAATCCTCTTTGGGATTGAGTACAAAGAATAAAGCACAGACAGGCTTTGATATAAGTATGTGCTGAGGCAGGAGAGATGGATTACAGCCTGAAAGTCATTGTGTGGACCCAGGGTTGGAAATGAACATCAGCTGAAGTCAGGCACAGCTGCCTAGGCACAGCAGCCTGTCTCCGGCCATCTCTAGCGTTTAACTGCAAGTTTGCTTTTCTTTTGCCCCAGGGGTCTGGTTCAGGGGTGAACTACCAGCTCACACTTGAGCTATGGAGTTTTTCTCTTAAAGCTTTGGACTTGAGAGAACTACAGTGAAGACGGAGGGCTAAGTCTGGGATGGTCAATTTGGGGATGTGTAAATCTAGAGAAGGATGCAGAAGGTTAGCATTTAGAGAGCACAATTCAGTGCGATGCAGAGAGAAGCAGAGGTGGCCAGGAGACTGGAGGTTAGCTGCAAGCAGCAAGTGCTAAGGGGGATGCGCTCTCCAAAGAGGACAAACAGAAGAGCCACTGTACACAGCTGGCAGGTGTCTGTGCAGGAGAGAAGACATCCTGTTTAAGTGTTAAGCCAGAGAAGAGACCACAGGGGTGGCATGGCTGGAAAGTCCTGGGAGAGTCTGCTCTCAGCAGACTTGGGCAGAGCCTGGAGGACTAGACAGTGCTCCCAACAACTCCCCAAGAGCTCCTAGGCGCCACAGCTCTAACGTGTGGTAGACACATTGATGTGTGTGCTTGTTCTTATCCTTATAGTAACTAAAGAAAATCTTGGGGAAAAAAAAATACTGGAGCTATTCATGTGAAACCATTCCTCCAGGCATCTTTGGACTACTAAATCCAGTTTATCCAATTAGGAATAATGTGCAGGGAGATGGGAGCCTCACTGGGTAGGATGGTTCAACAACACTGAACAGTTGTGTACCATAAGGGGCAGGAAGATCTAGTGAGAATATGCAAACAACAGGATACCAGAGCCCCACAAACCTCAGAAGCAAACCACCTCTTAACTTTGCACTTGACAAACCCTTACGGCCAACAGGAGTGGTCAGTCTGAAGCCAGGGATCGCATGTTCCCAGGAGAACAGGTGCGGTGCTTTGGCTCCAATAGAGCTACACTGTGGGGATGACAGCAAGGTTAAGACAGCTCCATTACCAAGCCCCTGGAGTGCTTCTTTGCAGACTTCCTTCCAGGCAGATACAAGAGCTCTTTAGCCAAGAGCACTGTGGCTCCAGGAGGCTTCACGTGCATTTGGGCCCCTCCTGAGTGATATGCTCATTGTCACATGGTGGCTCCCATGCCACTAAAGAGCCTGATAAATCATTCTGCCACAAAGGCCCTAGAGTAAAGGACAAAGCAGAAAGCCACAGGGTCAAGTGTTTCCACAGGAAGGACACTGGTAACGAAGCTGTAAAGCTGTCTCCATTAACTGCCTGTGCTGTTGTAAGGCACCAAGGGTCCAGGGCATATACTCAAATGGCAAAGAGCCATGTCTGCATGCTTTAGGGTGAGTCCAGACACCCATCTTAACATATGGACACAGTTTCTTTCAGTAGTGCAGAAAATGGAAGCAGTGTTTTTCAAATGGGGTAAGATTACCAATTGTTTTTCAAAATTCTTTTTAAATTGTAAAGTGACAACAGAACAATGAAGGAAGTGGCTTTTCTGGTGCCAGGAAACACAAGGTCAAGCATATGCTCAGTACAGACTGAGTACCAACTGAGCTACAGCTGTGACTGGCATTTTTGTGTTTCTGTGTTTTACAGTACAGTCAATGTGTAGACTGGGCTGCCTTCAGGATTGTGATCCTCCCTCTTAGCCCCTATAACTACCAGGACCGCAGATATGGACCACACCGGACGGCAGCTGCTACTGTACAGAGGCTACTGGCAGGCAAACAGAACTGAGGTACTGCCCTTGTACTTGTCTTGGAAAGGTGAGAAAAAGTGAATTAACTTACTATTCCTTAGTTATCAACTACAACCTGTACTCCCCCCCCCCCCCATGTAAACAAGCTGTACAAAAGGCAGCGGTTATAAGGACAGGTGAGCAGCACCCGGCTGCTAAGGCTGTCTCAGGCTGGATACCCTTTAATTTTGAAACATGTGGAGCCCAGCCCCACAATGTATTCCGTTTATGTAGGTCAGCTCTAAGGGGAAACAATTAGACTCTACATTATCCTTCACAGTGCCCTGAAGTCATCTGTAAAGGATACTCGGGGTTGTGTCCACACATGTGTAGGAACAGCGGCCATGCTCCCCAGACACGGGGAAGGGCCTAGTGACTTTGCAGCAGGGATGAAAGCAAATAGCAAAGGCTGGAGTGACTCAAAGCATTAGGCTAGCAGGAGGCCTGCGGCTGGCAAGGTTGCCTATCTCCTCCCTCCTGCATTCAGGTAGGTCCAGCTCCAAGGGCTAAAGAACTGTTCATTTAGATGGTGGTGGTCAGAGGACTAGGCTCCACACTAGATCTACAAGTTCTCAGTGATGACATTCTAACCTCTCCTGGCTCTTCTGCCTTAGGAATTACTTGAGACCTGTAGGACTTGACAAAAGTAGATGCAGGGCCATGTCAGAGAGAAACAACTGTTCCTTAGTGAACCAGGGCTGTAGAAGGAGAAAAAAGAAGCAGGCAAAAAGTCATGGTGGTGAGGCAGGGAAGTGGGATAGGCAGGGAAGTGGGATGGGCAGAGTCCACCTGCCGGGGACAGGCAGTCCACACAGCAGGCAGAAGCTTGGAAAGCAGCCACTAGCCACCTTCTCATCAGCTTGGTTAGAGACACAGGGGGACTTCAGGGACTCAGTCCCCCCCCCCCCCCCCCCCACCCCCCACCCCCCGCTCCTAGCTGTCATTGAGGTAATCCTCTGGGATTTGAAACAGGTCTCCATTTCTTCCCCTCTAGTGATCTTCACCCCGAGGGACTATTTTAGCTGAAACTTGGCTCCAGTGTCGCTCACATGTGACTGCCTCTGGTGTCCCAGGTGAATCCAAGTCAGTTCTTGCAATGGTTTCTCCTAACTGCATCTCATAGCACTCTCCTCCCTGCTCCTTAGCGTGTGCCAGCCATCTGCTTTACCCTGTCCATTGTACCCAGAGCTCTTTGCTGAGCACTCTGCAAGTCTGAAGGTGCACTCCTCTTATCCCCTTTGAAAGCATTTAAAATTCCATTTATTTATATACTTTTCATTTATTATTTATTGTATGTGTATGCATACATGCCACAGCATGCTTGTGGAGGTCAGAGGTCACCTTGTGGAAATCAGTTCTCTCATTCTAACAAGTGGCCCCTGGGGATTGAGCTGAAGTCATTATGCTTGGCAGCAAGCTCCTTTACCTACTTCACCATGGCTGCCCTCCTCTGATCTTAAAGCTCACATACTCATCCTTCACTCCTGACCTCAGTGCCTTAGCAGCCATGTCATGTGTGCTTGCTCTGACAGAAAAGTCAGGAAATCAAAAAATACCCTGACTTTTGTATTTGTGTGGTCTGGGAGACATTTCTGTCCTCTCTTGTTTGCCCATCTGTCCATCTGTTCGTCTATCTGTTCATCATCACTGTGTTGGCCAGTTTTAATATACTTCACATAAGCTAGAGTCATTTGGGAAGAGGAGCTCTTAGTTGGGAAAATACCTCCATAGACTGGCCTGTGGACAAGTCTGTGGGGTACTGTCTTGATTAATTATTGATGTGGAAGGGTCCAGCTCACTGTGAGCGATGCCACCCCTGGGACGGTGGTCCTGAGATGTCTAAGAAAGCAGGCTAAACAAGCCATGAGGAACAAGCAAGGAGGCAGTGTTCCCCCATGGCCTCTGCATCGGGTTCCTGCCCTGACTTGCTCCAGAGATAGAGTGTAGCCTGAAGGTGTAAGATGAAATTAACCCTTTTCTTTCAAAGTTGCTTTAGGTCATGGTGTTTTATCACAGCCATAGAAAACCTAATGAAGACAACTGCCATCAGCACTCTGTCATATGAGATTTGCTTTGTCTTTGTCTTCTACGGCCACTGGTACGTCACATGACTTTTATGAGACTGTAGTCTCAGAACTCACAGTGCAATACAGAGAGGGCGAGGGAGGCAGGGGTAGACCGGTGCTGGGCAGGGCCGCGACAGCACGTGTACAAAGCAGAATGTAGTAACAGCAGCACAACAAAGCCTGCAGCTCCCGGGCTGTCACAGGCACGCCTGGCAGACAGGAGAAGCATGGCGTGGGGTGAGGGCAGATGAGAACAAGAGAACAGACCCCTCAGGGTGAGGCTGGAAGAGCTGCAGGGAAGTACACTGAGAAAAGGCCTCAACGACACCATAAAGATTTAAAACAAAATATTTTGTCTTAACTGCATTTTGTAAAAAGGTTTAAATGAGAACCGATTTGATCATTGAAAGAACATGCAGCTGCCAACTGAGTGGAGCAGGAGAATAGGAGGATAAAGACAGAGAAGCTAGCCAGCTGCTGAGCAACCTGAACCTACCTGAAGTGACCCACAGCAAGTGTGGGCAACACGACACAGATTCTAGGACTGTTCAGCAGGCTAAAAGGCCAGGAGGTACTAAACAAAGACAGGGACAAGGGAAGTCCAGGGTTGCCTCCAGGTGTCTGGCTTTAGAAAACAAATGAAGAAATGAAAGGGAAAGCCAGAGGTGGAGACACAACCTGTGAAGCCAGCAGGGCACTCAACAGAGATCTCGAAAACCTCTGGGCTCAGAACAGTGATCTGCAATAGAAGAATAAACAGTGTAGAAGGGGCACGAGAAGAGGGAGGTCCTGTGTTTGGGTCAGATACTCTTTCCTGTGTTTACAAATCACCTAGAATAGGTCTCTATGTAGAATCTGGCACAGTGTATAAGATGCTTAAGAAGTTGGTATCCTGGTCATCACTGCCCTTCAGTCTATGACAGTGCCTGTCTGGTAAATGCGTTAACGCAAGCGCTTGTGCGCGCACACACACACAAACTTTTCTGGGAATCTCCCATGGGAGGGGAAATATAATATACTGTTATAAAGGGATGAATGGGAAATGGAGGATTACATGGGGAGGAAGATGGGAGGGCAGGAAGAGGAGGAAGCATGGGGAGGGGTACTAACACTACAGGGCGTAGGGAAGCTATATTGAAACCTACTAGGTAGAAGGTTCTTAAAACATAAACACATACGAATGGAATTTAAATGAACTAACCATATAACGGGGAAGGCAATGTCCCAACTAATATTATACTACCAAGTAAAACCATCGGCACTGGGAATGAGTTACATCTTTTATGAGTCTTTGGCCAAAGGGGATCCATAGAGCCTCCCCACCAAACTCTAAATTGCCAATAAAGTTGGTTACCCTCTACAACCTGAGGGGAAGACCCCACTGCTGAAGATACCACTTATGACATAGAACATGAAGAAATCTAGCTGACTCCCAACTAAATGTTTCATCTCTACTGACTTACATTGCTCAGTGCTGGAAGGTACCCTACACGTTACCTAAGAGGAGCAGTCTCCAGTCTTACCCAGCTATGAGCCCTGAGAGCTACAATAGTGACCTGTCTGCAAGATATTGGTACAACAGCCATACAAATATGATGGGAACAGCTCTCCATCTTTTTGATTGGATTTAAGGCTCACTCTATGAGTGAACTCATATCTGACACTGCTAATGAGGCCAAGAACCTGGGACTAGCTAGGTAATGGGACCTAGGGGAAAACTTACTATAATTATCCTGCTAAATGAGCATAACGATAAAACAAGCTTCAGGATGAATAAGTCGAATGTAGAGGAGAATCAGTCATGACTTACCTTATCTGTCCGCGAACCAGAGGCCTGTTCTTTGTTCTATTCATGTTTGAGTCAAACGGCACCTCAAAAAACTGTAAAAGCAGAGAGAAAACAAAGTATTAAGTATCACACAAAACAATTCTGCTTTGGTATTGAAGCGTTTTCCTCAGCAGACTTTCGCCCTTTCCCTTCTTTTTGGTGGTGGTGGTGCTGGAGACCTTCTGCCCGCTAAGATGCTCCTGCTTCTCATCTTAATTCTGTGTCATTTCTTAAAGAAAATCCTCTGGGAGAGACAAACTTTTAAAAAGTGCACTGTAATGAACATGTATTCTCATTCTCATTGAAAATGGTTGGCTAAATACACAGTTACAGTCTTTAAGCCCCGGTGTTGTCCCAGCCTTAAGGCAGAAGTGCCCATCACACCTGAATCCACCACTCGTCCCAAAGCCTGTGTGTATACTGGCCATCAGCACTGCTTCTAAGACCAGGAGGAATTAAGGGCCCAGATGAAAGAGTTGAGGCGAGGCTGTGAATTTGGTTTTCTTGCTCTGCGAGGCACAGGCTAAATGTCATGTGTTACAACAATCATAAAGCTTATAGCACCCCAGCCTGGACAAGACATTCAGCAGTTGTCTCTCAAGCCCACACGGAAGATTTTTTTTTTCTTTCTTTCTACCTGTCAAAAGGCAGCCCAAGAAATTTCCAAAACCATGATAAACTATATAAATAGGTTCTATAATTTGTTATCAATGTCTCCTACTTGTCAACTTTAGGGCTATAAAAGTAATCCAAAATCTGATCAGGTTGTTTGAGAAAATCTTTGATTAAATGGGCTGGAGGCAAATCAGTAGAAGAAACAGTAATTCAATAATAGTTAATCTATCTTCAGCCATGTTCCTTAATAACCCTGGGAGCTGTTCCCACAATGACTCAATGGTCAAATCATATTAATGTGATAAGGGCTCTGAGAAACACTAACAGGAATAAATCTAATTAATGATGCTTACTCAGTGTTTCCAAAACTTATTTGAGCATGAAATCTTTTTTTCAAGAAAAGCGTGCTTAACGGATTTCAGAAATGTCTGGTCTGAGTCTACTTCGGTGATAGGAATCACTTGTACATGTGTGCAAACTATAACTCCAAATGCTGGGCTCTGCACTCTGAGCTCTGTACAGTTTAGAGGAAAGCATCGCCATGGAGAGCAGTGTAGGAAGGGCTGGGGTACTTAAAGGAGCCATGCGGTGCGGTCCATTAACAAACATGAGTGTCTCACTGTGCTTTCTTTATATTGCTGCGATGAAACACCACAGCCAAAAGCAACTTGGAAAGGAAAGGGTTTATTTATTTTAGTTTACAACTCTCAGGTCACTTCATTATGGAGAGAAAGGAAGCCAAGGCAGGAACTCAAGGCAGGAACCTTGACCCAGGAACTGAAGCAGAGACCATGGAATAATGTCGGATATCAGCTTACTTCCCACGGCTTGCTCAGCCTGCTTTCTTAGACTCTATAGGACCACCAGCCCAGGGATGGCACCAGTCACAATACACTGGTCCCTCCAACATCAACCATCAAATACCCTACAGACTTGTCTACAAGCAATCTGATGGGAGCATTCCCAACTGAGGTTCCTCTTCCCAGATGACATTAGTGTGCATCAAGTTGACAAAAACCCAACCCACCCACCCACCCACCCCAGACAACTGACCGCTTGTCATCCTGACATACCCATAACTTTCTTTTCTTGTTTACAGCCACAATCTCATATTAATAAACATTATAGGATAAAACATATTCCAACTTTTGAAAGCACCACAGTCTTTAAAAACTCAAACACTTTAAAAGTTTAGCCTCTTTAAAATACCACTTTATAATTTGAAGTCTCTCAAGTATCCCTTTAAACTCAAAACTAAGTTACAAACTTCTTAGTCTAAGGAGGAAAAGCCAGGACATGGCTACAAACAAACCAAATGAAAACCAAACTGCCACAGTGTAAATCAAATCCTGCAGCTCAGTGTCTTGCATCTGGGATACACTCATGATGTTCTGGGCTGCAAAGGGCTTAGGCAGCTCGCCCCTCTCAGCTCCGCCATCCTTAGCGCACACAGCTTGCCTCCTAGACCTGGGCCAGCTCCACACCATGTCTCCCACTGCCCTTGCCTTTGGAGTCTTTCATCTCCAATATGGCAGAGTCTCCACAGGCTGCACCTGTATCACTAACCTCTCCTGGGCATGCTTCACGGACTCTGACCCTGCTACATGGTGTCAAGCGTCAACTTCTCTCCATGACCCCTTCAATCCTAGTGTTTGCAATGCAACTCAGGCTCCACCTTTACCAAGGTCTCTCCTGGCCTCTCACAATGACAGGTCTCAGCTGCTTTCTAGGTCCCCTGCTGGCCTTTAAAACTTACCACCTGGCAGACCAAGTTTGGCTGCCAGCATGAGCTGGCCTTGGCCCCTTCTTTGTTGTAGCTTTCATGTGCTGAACTTGAGAAAATACTTCAAGAAGATTTTATCTCAGAGATGATTGTCTCTTATGAATCAAAGCTGATTTTTCAGCCCCAGCTAATCACCATCAATTGTCCTAGGAAAGGTTTCATCGCCACAAATTCTTAGTCAACAATCTCAACAGTCTTGATAGAGTCTTTGCTTCCACCTGAAATATCACATCTGAGCAGAATTATCCTGATCCTCTAAGTTCTCCTAACAGTTCATTAAGTTCAGAGTGCTCAGTGGCCTGTCTAGCCCCAGGTTCCAAACACATCTACAGTCTTCCCCAAAGTAACATGGTCAGGTCTCCTACAGCAATACACTATTTCTGGTACCGATTTCTGTCTCAGTTTGCTTTTTATTGCTGAGATCAAATACTACTGGCCAGAAACAGCTTGTGGAAAAGGGTTTACTTCATCTGACACATTCCATCACTGAGGGAAGCCGAGGCAGGAGTTCAAGTCAGGAACTGAAGACCATGGAGGAACACTGTCTCCCGGCCTGCTCCCATGGCTCTTCTTGTTAAGCTTTCTTTTCCATAACCCTCAGGACTACTGCCCAGGAGCAGCACCATCTCCAATGGGCTGGGCCCTCCCACATCAATCCTTAATCAAGAAAGTGCTCCACAGTCATGCCTGTTGGCCAAGCTGATGGAGGCATTTTCTCAACTGAGGTCCATCTTTGAAATAACTCTAGCTTTCGTTAAGTTGACAAAGAAATAACCAGGACACAGAATCAAGCAAAGTTGTATTCTAAATTATTTTGGAAATTGGAAAATCCCACAGTCTTTACAAATTCAAACATTTTAAAAGTTCAGTCTCTTTAAAATATATAACATCACTTTAAAAATCCAAAGTCTTTTAAGTGTTGGTTACTGGTTTGCTTCTCACATCTTACTTAGTGTAAGCTGCACAATATTAAGAAACCAAAAAGCTTGAAGAAAATGGATAGCACCCAAAGACAAACAATGCCTTTTCTCCCTTAGGGGAGATGGTAATGCCTTTGTGTGGTGACTGTAAGAGCAGAAATAATATATTGCTATGGTCTATTTGGAAATTAAATTTGCTTGAAAGGTGCATCTGAATGCCATGCTCAGAGGGACGAACTGTGGCGGCTGTTTCATGTCATTTTGCTGATCCTGGAACTCTACCGCACAAAGTTTCTTCCTGTGTAGCTGTGGGATAGAGTCTGTCACAGAGCTTTAGTGAGACTTGGAAGCAGACAGGAAGCAGCAGCCATGTTGATGCTAGGAAAGCTGGTACAGTGTCAGGTGCTATTTGTAGCTCACACTCAGCTGTAGAGCTGATGGCCACACACTGTTGGCTTCCAGCAGCACCAGGCCTGCAGCTTCTCCAGCTCAGGACAGATCTCCTCAGGCTGCTGCTGGTTTCCAAGTTCTTCCAGCTTCTGAAGATCTTGAGCCAAGTTTTGTGCTGCTCTCTGGCAAAGTGCACCAGCTCTTTGCAGGTCACTTGGACCATTAGTGGCAGCTTCTTGCAGGAGTCCAGATGGTCAGGTTTGTCCTCACTGGTTGCTGTGTTTCAGACCCCACACTGCTCCCCTGCTCTCTTGATCACGACTTTGTTTATGGACCTTGCACCATGCACAAGCAAAAGAGTGTTACCTGACCTGCTCAGTGCTTAGGTTGCAGAAAAGCTGATTCCTTATGTAACTCTCTGTGGGCCTGACATTCTGATCAAGCTATCATTGACATGGGTTTCTGTACTTACTTTTAACATGGCTACTACTGAAAGTGCTTGACTTGGAACTGAAGAGGTGGTTTAGCAGTTAAGTGTATGTACTGCTCTTGACTCCTCTGCACCCGGTATCAGGTGGCTCGAAATGACCTGTAGCCCAGCTCTATGGAGCTGATACTTCTAACCTTCATTGGCACTTCACACACCCATGTATTAATTACATACATGTAATTAAAATTTGTTTTAAAGGGGCTTTTCGTTACCTATTAATCCAAGGGGCAGACTTTTTGAGATGTGAATATAAAATTCTTAACGTTAAAGAGAAACAGTACAATACTATGCAAATGAGCCCTCAGTGAACATTCCATGAGCCATCAGTGCAAGCAATGCTTATAGGCATAGATTGTTATATTTAGTAAAAAGTGATGTATAATTTCTAAGTCTTAACAAGGATCTGCCTATCAGAATCCACACTCTGTACTGAATTAGCTGAACTCTCATGTTAAAAGTTTCTGTTGTAAATGTTCACATCACCTCCTTACCTCAATTTTCAAATACATTTTTTGGGCATTTGAAATGACTTTTTCTTTCTGGTCCGAAATATGTATATTAGTTTCTTTTTCTTTTCTTTTCTTTTCTTTTTTCTTCGAGACAGGGTTTCTTTGTATAGCCCTGGCTGTCCTGGAACTTGCTTTGTAGACCAGGCTGGCCTGGAACTCAGAAATCCACCTGTCTCTGCCTCCCAAGTGCTGGGATTAAAGGCATGCGCCACCACTGCCTGGCTGTATATTAGTTTCATTCCATGGGACTAATGAGGATTTCAGTCACAAGCTATGTTATGTTGCTATCTATCTATAAGGTGTTACTCTAACATGATACAGAGACTGGTAGTAAATACTTTTCAGGGCTTGAGCTCTTTCATGGGTATGCACACATGTGCTTGTTCATTATGCAGGAATTTTCATGAATTAGTTCATCCAGATAGGAAAGATGTTTTTGCTAGGTTTTTGTATTTCTGGGGAGTCAGCCATCCAAAGATCAAGGTGACTGGGACTAGAAAGCAGCAGAGAACTCCAGGGTGCCACAGATTGGCAGCAGCTTTGGATTCCACAAGGGCCTCAATTTCTCAAAAGCAACATCTGGGCAGAAATTCCACGCTAACTAAGACTTAGGGTTCATTTTAGTGAGGGTATGACACCCCTTCCATACACCAAGGGATCAGAGCTCATGCTGCTTGATCCTGTTTTCCATGCATTTTATAGAGTGTCTTTCAGTTAGGTCATTGCTCGGGTTAGATATTTAAACCACATTTCCAGAACACAGAGCAGAGCATGTTCAGACGGAAGTTTGCGCTTTAGCAGTTAGACGTAGACCTTACATGTACTGGCCGCTGTGTACTCATCTTTCCCTGTGGTTTTTTTTTTTTTTTGTCCATAATGCTTTCATCACTTTATTTCTGAAGCACAACTTGAATTCTTGCAATGTGTTGAATATAAAAGACAAATATGATATGAACTCTCAGAACGCAAGGTTTCCTTGACACCCAAGGGAGATTGGTTTCAAGATGCTATGGCTATTCGAGTCCCATAAATGGGATGGGAGGTGAGGCATACAGAGTATGGTCACACTTCCACATGCTCTCTGCCAGGTTCCTTGTTCCACCTGTGACAATGTGAATGCTGTGACGTGGCTGCTGAACTGTATGCATAGCTGCAGCAAAGCACAAGGGAGAGCGTGCTGACTCAGCACAGACGCATGTCCCGTAGCCAAATGCTCCTGACTTCGAGGCTTAAATTTATGGGCCATGCAATAGAAAAATAAAACAAGGAGGATGAACTAACTGTACCCAGGAGAGTTCAGAGCGCACTGAACTCTGTCACTGAGAGTGACAGGCTGGAGAGAGATGGACAGCTCACAGGTCTCTCTCATGGGCCTAAGCTGCTCTTTTATCTAAAGGTTCTGCTCAGGCTTTGAGTGGCCCAGGACCAATAGTTTCACCTCACTCCTCTGATCCCCTAAGAGCTATCTCACTAAACTGAGACTCTTTCCCTGGGACAGTACAAGGCAGTGCCCAGGGAAATGTGACCAGCTTCTCTCACTGCCATGGCCACAGAATAACATGCAGAGAAAATAAAAGGGGTGGAGAGACCAATGCTAGGGGCCAGTGATCTGGAAGGCCCTCACCTCTCTTCTTCTGTTTAGTTGAAAGCTTCACGGGTACTGCACTGTCCTGGGAGTATGAGGAAGATATTTTAAACACTGGAGCCATGAATACCTCACTTTCCCCCTCCGCGAATAATATATTTTCTGTCTAGGTTAAAATTGCAAAAGAGCTTTTTCCTCTCAAGCTGTTTTTGTAAAAATCCACCAGTCTTTGGACATTTTTCATTTTGAATTTTTCTTTTCTTCCTCAGGCTCACAGCCTTGTCACACCCTCAGCTACGGGCTCCCTGCCCTCTAGCAACTCCAAGATTAGCTGTGTGCTTACACTCCTAGAGTGAGGAGCAGTAGAAACAAAGTCAGCTTAGCCCAGAGGACAGGGCCTTGCTAGCTCTTGCACCTTGTACAACCAGCATAGTCAGTCACCTTCACATGATGTCAGACATCACCGCTCTGGCTCCTTCTGGGTCTGGAGTTTGCTTTGTCTATTCCTGCATGTACACTGGCTCCAGGAAGCAGGAAGTAGGCTCCAGCAGTCTCTGCCTCCTATCCCAGTATCTCACGTGGGAAGCTGAGTCCCTGCTAGCCTTAAGAGGAAAGTTCAGAACCAACAGGCCCTAGGACTACCCTGAAAGCACGGGGGTGCTGGTGGAGGCACTGTGACACACTGCTCCAACTCAAACCACGAGTGCTAGTTTCTATACATTAAAGAAAGTCCACGCACAGAAGAAGCTATGAAGGTGCTAGGCAGACGAGTGCCAAGTAGGGCTAGGGAGAATATCCAACCAGGTAACATGCCACATCCCCCTTTCCCCCCCAGGGTGAGAGCAACATTCCTCCAAAGGCCCCACAGAAGAACAAACCCTGCAGCCTGCTGGAGTTCAGAGCTTGTGGCTCCATCCATCCTCTCAAAAGCTGTCAATGTGTGTTTGTCATTCCAATCTAGCTCACAGCTCCTAACAGCTCAAGATAATATCTCCATCAATCTCCGACCAGATTAAAAGGAATGTTTCAAACAAATAAAAAGCTCAGAGAGGGGCACTAGCAGGACCCACTTATCATTTCTTCTTACAAACCAGTTAAGATGCCCAGTCAGCTGTCACTTTTCTCTAGTTACATGTCCTACTGGTCTACCTCCAATAAACAAACTACGACTCATTCCCATTGAGATTTTTCCCCATGAGGCACTTGAAATAGCAAATGCAGGCAGTCTGGCATTCATCAACAGTGGCTTTCACGGACATGGTGACTGGGCAACGTTCTTTGAATAGGTCACACAGGCCATCTCTCATGAAGGCTTTGTCCTTAAAAGAAAAAAAATTAAAAAGAGTCAAAATGTAACCTAGTCCTTATTAAAGGCAAGTACTGCATCCTACAGTAAAAGAAAGCCCGGCTATGCCTAGTTCTCAAAGCCTCTACTATAAAGTGACCTTCTGTTCCTGCCAGGGGGATCTCAATTTGTAAACACTGCTTTCTGACAAAAGATGGAAGGAAATGGAAATATTTATAATACCTGTCTCTGGATTGGGAGGGAGGGTGATTTATTACTCTTATCTTCCTGATTTTTCAGTGTCTATAAAGACTATGCATTTTCTAGTTAGGGAAAAACTGAAAGTAATCCCAAGCCAGGTGTGCTGCTGGTTCACATCTGTAATTACAGCCTTGAAGGGGAAATCAGGGAGACAGTGCGTTAGAGCCTACCCTGACTGCATGACCAAACTGTCTCAGAACCCAAACTAAAGTGTCTACCTGATATAACATCTATCTAGCTCCTCTCTAGGTTACTGAATAAAATAATTATTAAGCTCATTCAATACAACACCAGCATTAAGGAAACCCTAACCAACCATAATCTGTTCTCCCCAGAGTCACATGAGAAGACAAAAAGCTAATCTCAAATAGGTCATATACAGTCAACCATCCCATCCCCAGACCACTCCACGGGCTCAGGGTCACTAGCTACTTTTCTACCCCCTCCCCCTCCCCCCGCCCCCTTACCTCCCTCCTTTCATTCTGTGTACAGCAGTCAGTGATCCCTCTAGAAGCTAAGCTGGTCATGTTCCTCTGCCCTGTCCAGTGCCCAGGGACAGAAGTGAATACTCCAACATGGCTTGCAAAGCTCTCCCAGCCATCCACGTTTCTGGACTCTTCCACTCTCTACCTCTCTCTCTACACGGCCCTTTCTTAGCAACCCACCAGTTCTTCAGAGGCATGCTTTCAGCAGTGCACACGCCAAGCTGCCGCCTGCGGGGCCCTGCTTCCCCACATCAGGGCTGCCATGTGGGTACCACTGTCCTAAAGACATGCTTGCCAAGACCCATTAGGTCCTTACTAGTCCTCACTACTGCTCACTGCCAACCCCACCCCCACCCAGCAGGAGGCCATTCTCAAGCTCTCTCAAGCATTTCTCCTTCCCCCACCATCAACACTGGTAATTGTCATCCCTCTAACAGCTGCAAACTCCTTTTCCTACTCTTAACCCCCCAAGTGCAGCCTCTTCCCCTCACCCTGCTAACCCTTGGCTGCTGTCCCACTTGAGCTGGCACTCCTGTCTCCTACCTTCCCGGAAACTCAGCATACCAACGCGCCTTCCTGCATATTTAGCTGGGGCCTCTCATTATTCTTCTGTACATGTAAACAAGCCCGGTGTTCCCCAGCCAACCCTTCCTCTCAGCTCCACACACTTCCAGGAGCATCATCTACTTCAGCACAAGGTGAACAGGAGAGAGGGGTGTGAGTTGAGTTCACAACTCTGCATGCTTCCTCAATGTGGAGTCCAGGGTGAGCTGAGAGTCTTCTAAAACCTCTAAGAAAGCTCTAAGGAATTTCCATTCAAACAGCTGCCAAAGGCCATAATTCCCTCAGAGTCTCAGTGAGTTCTAAAAGCTGTTTGGAAAAGTAAATAAATGCACCAATGCTTACCCAAAGTTACTGGCATCAACAGAGACTGCAAAACTAAACAAAACCCCTCAATTTTAAAAGATTGGAAAAATGATCAATTAGCACTTCTGCAGTTGTGGCTTAATACAGACATAAATCTGAATAATGAATAAAATCCTTCAGCGCTCCCTATCTACAGCTGGAGCTACAGAGGCTTCTTCTGGAATGTAACAACATTAAACAATAGAAGAGCGAGGATTAAACAATAGAACACCACCTTGACTCTGAATTGGCTCCCTAAAATGCAAAACGCTTAAATGTCATTGTCAAATAAAGAAAAGCTACATCACAAGCTGTCCAATGACATGGGGCAAACTTCAGAGGGTCCAAGGATGCTGGAATACACATCTGGAATGTCACAGTGGGCGGGGGAGGGGGGCAGGGGGCAGCGGCTAGAGAAATCATTAAGCAATCTGAGAACAACCAAACAAAGACACTGTAAAATTCTGGACTGTAAAGCGAAGGAAACACTTAATCCCTCCCGAGCTGCAGTATGTATTTCAACTGGGTTATCCATTCCCCTGGAAGGACATAGCGATACACCAAAACCTGGGGTGACACTGGATCTCCACTGTGCGCATGTGGCACAAAGCCAGTTTGCCTCGCTCTCCTGGCACCTGTTGTCTAATCATCTGTGAGAGATTATTCTAGGCAGCAGAAGAGAAGGGGCAGAAGGAGGAAGGGAGGGGCAGGAGGAGGGAAGGATGCAAGCCTTTCTCACTCTGCTTATCCGCAAGCACAGCGCCACACACAATGGCCTTCTAAATGGAAGTTACATTTGCTTTCTAAGAACATTGCTCCAAACATTACAGCGTGTCTTTGAACTTTAGACCCTATGTATGAACCTGTAGAGGGGAAATGACCTGGTCATTATGAGACATTGTATTCTTCACACCCTTGAGATGCTGTCCTGGGGCAATCACAGCACATTTCACCCTCAACAAAACTTCAATATTACAAAATGTGTTCTTCTTTGTGACTCTTAGTAGAAAACTATAATAGTAAGTAAAAGTAAGAAACATTCCCTTGAAATAATAAATAACAATAGAATAACACTTGCATTAAATGAGAAAAAAGTACAAGGCTATTTCTGCACATCTCAGTGGCAGAAGGGGGTCACTGATGGGGATACTCTGACCAGGTCTTAACAACTCCCCCTGCCCAGTATTCTCCCTGTTTCCTTTTCACTCGGATGACTGAGTTGTTGTAGCTAGTAAGCTGAGTCCGTGTAGATGCGGACCGCCCATGTGTGAGAAGGGGGTAGCAGCTCCTACTGAAAGATGTGGGAAGGCTGGAAATTCCTACCACAGGGCAAGACGTTTGTCATGCAGGATGGGTAGGAATGCTGGGTAACTGTCCAGAACCCTCAAAATTTAAGCCCTTGATAGGCTTTTCTCTCAGAAGCCACAGAAAATCACTTATTGATTGCAATGCTGTTCTGGAGAGCACCACATACATTTCCCACCTCACTGAAGGCTTGAGAACAGCAACATAGCCAACCAACCATGCAAGGGAAGTCTGAATCAACACAAAAAATATTTCCAAGTCTCCTGCTAACAGTAAATGGGAAAATGTTGTTTTCTGGTATGTGAATAAATACAAGATATTAGGTGTTGCTAAGAAAGATGAAATCATGATAAGGATCACAATCAGGCCCAACAGTGGTGGCATAAGCCTTTGATCCTAGCACTCAAGAGGTAGAGGTGTGTGTATCTCTGTGAATTCTAGGTCAGCCTGGTCTACATAGTGAGTTCCAGGGTAGCAAGAACTACACAGAAAAACCCTGTCTTTAAAAACTGAAAACAGAACAAAACAACCAAACCAAACAAAACAACCCCAAAGCAAAACAAAAACAAAAAACAAGGTAAAATACAAATGGTTTTACAGTGATTCCTTAACTTTAACAAACAAATAAAGAAACAAATTAATTAACTGAGTGGTGTAGTAGGAATTTATTCTAAATTTTCTGCTAAATAGAAATTTAAACTCCATCAATCAGACACACTCTCTCTAGGTCAGACAATCTCTCTAGGTCCCAGGTAAACCTGATAAAACACCCAGAAAGTAACGGCTGTGTGACAACAGTTTTTATTAACCAGGAGAGCTTAGGTGGGTTCCATTTGGTCATCAAATCCCAATATTAAGACAATCGCAGGTTTCACATATCTATGTCACTTATCTGACATAATTCTTAAAAGACAGGAAGCACTATGGTGTTCCTTTTTAGCTGTACATGTAAAATGGGAGTGAAATCTTGTGACAAATAAAAATTAAAGAAAGAAATATTAGTTTGTCATTAAACATTCTGCAAAATGTATTAATGGTAACATTAAACTTATTTTGAACTATTATTGGAATTTTTGAGAAACTTAGTTTATCCCTCTGAAGGGATGTGCCGTTCCTGGAGGTATTTCGTTAAGTGAAGTGTGGGGGTCAATGGAGCAGGCCTCCATTTCATCTCTGTGCGCCAAACTCCATTTATACGCCTCAAACAGAGGCTGCATAGGACCGGAGACATATGAAAACAGAACTATACTTGACCCTAGCTAAAAGGCCAGGAAGCAATCAATATTTTTAATTTCAAATACCGTGTTTCAGTTAACTGGAAGATGCCTTCTTGGTCCCAACTGGAGGTTGAGCCTGGAGTGTTGTGAATTCTCTAGATAAATACTCTACCAAGAAACTATGTGCCCAGTCTGCTCTTAAATTTTATTTTAAGATAGGACCCCAGAAGTTGCTCAGGCTGGTCTTGAACTTCCTTGTAGCCCAAGGAAGTCTTGAGAGCAGAATTCTCTGTGTTTAGCCTCCAGTTACTTGGGATTACATGCCCGGTTGGAAAGATGGTTTTCTAAGAGATGTCCTTGTTTTTTTTAACTTGTAGTGAGGTAAAGGAGACGTTGAAGGAGAGAAGGCTGGATATTAGCAGTATGTCTATTACCCAAAGACACATGTAAATTATATCTGATAACAAATTATACAGATAAGTACACTTCACATCAATGAACTGTGACATACATGTATGTATGTATGCATCATCTTAGCACTTGGAGGCAAAGACAGGCAGATCTTTCTAAGTTTCAGGCCAGCCAGGGCTACATCTATCTCATAAACAAAATGAAACAAATGAAATTTTTAGTCACATGTTATTTATTTATGTGTGTGTGCTCATGCCATGTCAGAGGGCAACTCTGGAGAGCTAGTTTTCTTCTTTTACCATGTTGGTTCCTGAGATCAAACTCAGGCTTGGTGGCAGGTGCCTCCTCCCCCCCCCCCCCCAGCCATGTCATAGCCTCCGAAGTCCTTCCTTCAATATATTATGTACTATTCCTCTTCAGTGCATGAGTGAAAGTCCCTCCCTCCCTCCCCCCCCCATTCATCCATCCAGTGGGTACCTATGTGAGTATGTGTGTGCCCTGCTGAACATATGGCTGTCAGAGGACAATCTCTTTCTACCATGTAGGTCTTGGAGCAAACTCAGGTCATCAGGCTTAGTGACAAGCACCATTTCCAGCTAAGCCATCTCTCTGGATCTGAGGCAATGGAACTCTAAGGTAAACAATCTAGAATAGAGTATTAACGATAGCTATTACAATGATCACACAATAGAAAAGATTAAAATGGTAACTAGATCACTTAGATCTATGGTGCCTACTATAAGGCAGCACTGGAAGATAAATCCCCTATAATCTAATGGTCTGGGATGCCAAATTTTATAACAATTACCACAGTAATCTGGAGTTTAGTGGCTCTTGTTCCATAAGGTCAATGAACTAAAATAAAATAGTCTCTATTCTTACATGGGGCTGTTTGTAAAGGCAAAGATACACACGTCAACTGACATTTAATAATGTTTACTTTTAAACATCTTAATACAAAATTGTGATGTCATACAGAGAAATTAACACTACAAGTTATGGCTAGTCAAAAAGTCTCAGGCAGTATTCATGCATAAACATTTTAAACAATATATGACTAGCAGCCATGAGAGAGACCCTAGTGTAAACAAATGTGATTTTTCGAAATGATGGTTCTAATAAGTAACTATATTTGAGGCATCATTTCCTTTATCATTTATTATCACCGTGTGGCAGTCACTCAGCCAAAAGTTATTTTTAAAAGAAATTTGCTAGTACATGATATATTGCACTGCACGGTGGCAGTTATTTCCTAATGCCTTAACTATTTCAAGGAGCTAAGAGTGGACTGAAGTGGTCTCATCACAAAGAGAGGGTAAATATTTGTGGTGAGGATATGCTAATTAGACTGGTTCAGTTATTTTACGATCTATACATACATAAACATGTCAATTATACAACAGACCATGCTATTATTTGTTAATTAAAAATAAGTCAGACAACTAAAAGCTATGCGGCAAAGAAATCAGTTGCAACACTGTAATTCTGTGAGGGAACTCCCTGAGGATTGCTGACTGCTCGCAGAGCACACACAGTCCGTACAACCGAAAGTCCAGATTGCTTCCTAGAAGGTCAGATGGATTACTATTAAACATGCCAAGAGCTTAAAAGTGAAACAAGACTATGCAAACAGGCATATACTGCTTCTGTCACTTGGGATGGGAAGGGGCACACCCTGATGTCAGAGAGGAGGGGAAATGAGGTCAGCTTGCTGCTAGAGTCTGCACTTCTTCTCTATGCCCATGGGAAACTACACCAAAAGGTAGCTACAGAGGGGAGGAGGAGCCACGTGCCAGATAAAAAGGGTCCAGTACTGCAATGCTATGACCAGGCAAAAACTGGAAGAAAAACTATAGGATGGGAGGAAAAGGACTTAAAACATCATTGAGCAGACTAAAAACAACCAGGGATGCTTAATGACCGGGAGACGGCAAACCAATGCTGCACTTAGCATCAGTGTTAGGGTCAGGGTGGTGGGCTATGGGTTTTCTATTCATTTGCAAAGTTTCCTTTATTATAATAAGCTGCAGACAAGTCAAAAACAGAATAAATAACACAGATAGATGTGGCTATGTGTTTCTTACAAAGGATTTGTAGATGGTTTGGTGTGGAAAGTTTTTCAAAGTTCACCATTACATTTTTAAAGCCACATTAAATTTAGATTTTTCCAAAACACATTAGAAATGTAAAATTTCCTCACAAATCCCTTTGAAAGTCAGTGTGAGGAGGGTCTTTCTAAAGAGGTAGGACAAGCTGCTGTGGAGAAGGCGCTCTTGCTTGAAAGTTTCTTATTCTTCAGCGCTGTTAGGGAAGTGCTTTGTTCCTTTACCACTGCCTGCCCTCAGCGCTCAGCTCACCGCTGCTGAGCCTTGCCGCCCGCCTACCATTGTGACCCTTGTACACTCCAATTTGTTCACGTTGTACAGCGCAGCAGCAGAACAGGCCGAGGAGCACTGCCAGTGAGCAGCTTCTACGCGCCCTGTCTTCTCATCAATAGTTGTGATGGTTGTGAGTAAAATGTCCAAGTTTGCCAACAATGTGAGAGTGTGTGAGAGTGTTTACACACCTGGTGGTGTACGTGTGTGGGGGAGCACGTGCACACACGAATACACGCACGTAGAGGTCACACAGAGGACAAGCTCACATGTTGTTCATCAGGTATCATCTACCTCAGGGTCTTTCACTGGCCTAAAGCTTGTCCATAGGCTGAGCTGTGTGCTCAGTGATCCCCGAGATCTGTAAGCCTCCACCTCCCCAGGGCTGGGAGTGGACACACTGTACCCTGTCTTGTCACACGGGTTCTGCATAGCAAACACAAGCACTTTATTGAGTGAACTGACCACCAATTCTACGATGCAAGTTTTATACCTCTAGATGTTTAGTTTAACTGCTAATAAATATTATTTATTTAGACATAAAAAAAGGTGCTGAGGTTACTTCTTTTTTTAATTTTTAAAGCTTATGTTTTATTTTTAACTATGGGTCTGTGAGTGCCCGAGGTGGCCATAAAGATGCCACATCCTCTGGAACTAGAGCTGCAGGCAGGTGTGAGCCCATGGGTACTGAGAGTTGAATTCAGGTCCTCTGGAACAGCAAGCATTCTCAACTGCTGAGCCATCTCCCCACATGTGCTGGGGTTATTTCATTTGAAAGTCTTAAAGGAAAAATTCACTAATAAAAATCTGAAACTATTTATTTAGGCAGGGTCTCATTATGTAGTCCTGGCTGGCCTGCAACAAATATGAACCTGCCCGCCTCTGCTTCCCGGGTGCTAGAACTGAAGGTATGTACCAACATGCCTGACAAAATCTTTTTTAAAATCAATTTTCCAGTTGAAGAATCACAGGCATTCTCAGCTAGAGAAGTGTTATTTCCAAGGAGTCAAGTGGCAAATTTGTTTTGAACAAATAATTCATTTGAATTATGAGCTAACCTCATGAGGGTTAATAGGCTAACTCAGGACACACATTCATCACGTCGTCAAAGTGGTGAGTGTTGGAATAAACAGAAAAGACAAGCAAACCAAGGAGCACCAGAGTAGTCTGCAATGCCTGTGTACCGACAAGCTGCAGGCAGCCACTGGCTCACCATCTTCAGTCAGAAATCATTTCCCAGTGCTATTACTCCTCTCGGAGGACTCAGACCAAGGATGAAGAGAAACTTTTGAGTGTTATCTCAAGCAATCCTCACTCCAGCCCCATTTGGGACCATCATTACTTTCACTTTAAAGGTGAGGACACCCGCCTAGGCCATGGCCCTCACACCTGCCTGGGCGGGATGTCCTCTGTTCCCTTGGTTCCAGGCCTCTGTTCCACACCACCACTCTGAGCGTCCATCTGGCACACTGTGCATCGGGACCCCATGCCACACTGCGTCACTGAATGTGGACAACAGTAAAGACTTGTAAACAGATAACAACCAGAGTGAAACCCACAATGAATCTGGAATGTTCTGGCAGTATTCACCCATGCTACATCAATCAATGGCTTCCCCCGCAGTCTTGGTTCTGCACACATAGCACAAGTACTTTGTGTGGTACACACGGTCTCTCCACACAGCACTCATGTGACACATGGCCTGTGAATATCACCCATGACACCTGAGCTGAGGACCATCCAACGGCGAGGGTTTGTGCTCTTATTGAAACATACTGGTGTAGTTCTGGGAGACGGGAGACTTTTAACATTCCATTCTACCGCCACCATTTCTTTTTAGATCTAGGCCAATGCTTCCTGCCTCTCTATCTCCAGCTATAAGCTAACTCACTAGTTTAAATGTTTTCTGTTATTACTTAAAACAGAAGAATGTAAAAGCTAGGTGAAACTAACCAACCAGCCCAAATAACCGGGATTCTGTTAGATAAATGTATCTATCCACAGGATTGGTTTTGGGCTCTGAAAGTCTAGTCCAGGCTGTTCAACCTCCTGAATTCCTGGCTCCAGGTTTGAAAACTATGTCAAGTGAAGCACAGGTATAAAGCCCCAATCTAGAAATCCTCATGGTTTACAGACTAAGCTATGACAGATGGACAGCATTTCCATATCTGAATAGATCTAGGAATGAAATGATGCTCCCTACACACACACTCACATCAGGACCCTGTTTCTTCAACAACACAAGGCTCAGGATCTAGTGAACTCCCTACAGTCCAGCTTTTCAAGTGGACATAGCATCGGGTTCTTCTGCAGCACTCTGTGACCCACACGGGTCCCAGGGTGTATTCCCAATCTCCTAATCCAGAAAAACCTGGAGCAGAGTCAGGGTCTGCTTTTCAGGCAGTGCTACTGCAAGGGATTTATTACATAGAACAAAACTGAAGAGCTATTAATCCAGCCTAAAATAAGTGATCAGTTTGCTAAAGTACTACTGAACACAGCTTCCTACCCAACACAAGAGCTCCCTTTATTATAAAAAGTTAACTGGCAAAAGTACCCACAGATAGCAGTTTTATAGCTCTCTATACAGATGATCTAGAAAAAGATCCTAATAAAGTCTGCGAAAAGAACAAACAAATTGCACAGGAAAGGAAAGAGCACTCCACTGTGTAATTATAGTGTATACCCAATTCAGAAACAAACTGCTCCGTAGTATGGGTTTGTACTCACGTCTAATAGTATTGGTAATCTGATTGAATATTTATTAATTTTTAAAGATGATTTTACATGCATAGTTATGTATCATTCTATAATCAGAATAAAATAACAAAGAAACAAACAAACAACAACAGCAAAACCAAAAACCATAACCAAACCAGTGCCATTTGGACAGACTAAAGAACATTTCAAGACATGACAGATCCTTATTATCCTAAGGTTCTGTATGACATCACTGCTGGGGCAACCTGGACCAAAGGCTTGTGGAATCTCTAGGTTTTCTTATAGCTGCATGTGACTATGATGCTCTGAAACAAGTATTTTAATTGAAAATACCGAGGCAGCATAATCTGTCCATGCCAAGCCCAGACCTACTCCTGAAGTAGGCTCGTCTCACGGGTCCAGGACCAGGGCTATTTTGTAGCTTACCCTCCTCAGTCCTGTCCTACCCAGCACACAGGCATGGAGAGCAGGCTCAGTCTCTTTGATGTGATGTGCGTTCTGTGCTCTTCTGGAGGTGAAGACATCTGTGGTCCACACACAAAGTAAGTCTCATACCTTCCAGGCTTGTTGTGGGCTCTGAAACACCACCACCAAGGGTGAAACAGCCGCTAAAGCACCTCACACCTAGTTAATGTTTTTCTTTTTTTCAGAAACAAATACTTTTGAGCATAAGTTGTTTGCCAGATTTCTTGATAGCTAGGCTAGTTTGAAATGTCAGCGCAAAAACAAACAAACAAACAAACACAACCCTTGTATCTTCGTCTCTTCATTCTTTAAGAATGCTTTCCTATTCATGTAAACACGTCTTGGTAAATATGCCTGGATTCCTAAAGATTTATATGAATTTTTAACAAATTACAAAGATTCACTCTTTTTTTTTCTTTTCAATTTGTAACAGTCACTGAACTCAAAGACACTGTGGAATCTATATCATGAAACAGTTTAGTGAAGAAACTAAAAATACCATATTTATGAAATGGAAGGAAATTCTCTAATAACAAAGCAAAAAGCATCCAGAATGTACAACTGAAAGAGCACAGTGACCACAGGGTCCAGTCTGTAAACACCAGCTCAGTGTCACCCGACAGGAAACATCTATGCAAAATCGAAGGACCCTGTGTACCACATCAAATGTCATGTGTGTCCTATGATGCTGTACCACAAAACCTCACTGAGATTATTTGGGAACTACTGAGAAATCTGAATCAAAGACAAGTTTTAAGCAAAAGGTATTTCCTTAATTTCAATTATGATACAAGTCTCTCAATTTACACTTCATAGTGGTTTTTTGACATTCATAGTGAAGGCAGGATGTAGGGGATCTCCAAATTAGCTTTTTAAAAAAATTTCACAGCTTTAATATATTTGGTATCAGTGATAGCATTTTAAAGGCTTGATCATCAACAATAGATTGTGAGTATACCAAGTGCTTTACATCACACATTGAATGCAATTATAATTTATAATTTGTTAATTCAATTAAACCAGACATACAAAAATAGATATGAGACCCCTCACTTGGGAATTCTTCAAGGATCATCATTCTAACTCAATCTTAAAATAACAATATTTATGTTTTCTAAATATTATGGTTGAACTTCTCATAAACCCTGATAGTCTAATTTTCTGTAATTTAACTATAGTCGGTACAGAGTAAGGGGTAGCCGGAGGGTCTCCCAAAGCCTCTTTTAAAGAATGTCAGAAATATTTTATTAACAATTAACTCACTTGTTTCAATTTACATGTGCACTTTTATGGCACTCTCAGTAACTTGAAAACAGGTCACTCAGGGTCCCCACATTTTGTTTTCACAGGAAGTACAGAAACTGCCTTTAGCTCAATTTAACTGGATGAGAACACAGATTTCCACACATTACCACATCACATCTGATAAAATAAGTAATGGCTTGTTTGAATACATGTGGTTTATTTTTTAAAATGAATCTACAGAGAGTTCTAAAGAATTTTATTAAATGAGCTTCACAAACGTTGCTAGGCACACACGTCTCAGATACACATGCCCACATGGCGCTGCTCCTCAGGTTACACAGTTAGTCACTTCAACAGAGGCGCACAGCCACTGAGTTGTGCTCCTTCCAGAAGCGCACAAACCTGAATGAACTAAACGCAAAACAGTACTTAACATTCTTACACAATACCTTCCATGTTATTTGAACGTTACGTTTCTGTGAGTATCAATGCATACTTTTTCTTTAGGGACTTTATTTTTAAATTTAATATACCAAGCTATGATAAAGAATCAAAATAGACATAGGAAAATTAAACAAAGCCAGAAATCCTCTATGGCACAGGCATTCCGTATGCTACAGATTTCTCTCTTCATTTCTACAAACCAACTGCTTAGAAGCTCAAATAATGACTGTGTATTACAGGAAATTAATATTTCATAAGAATACTCTAGTGAGAGCAATCTATTTGCAAGACTAGAATGCATACCTTTGTGACTAGGAAATGATTACGGAGAGAAAATGTAAGAGCTGAAACTCTTGTGCTGCCAGGCTGTCACTTCACGGATTCCCCTCCTCCCAGCCGAGGACCAGTGCAGAGGACAGAAAGCCTGGGACTGCACAGACCACAGCTCTGTGCTGCAGGAGCTGAAAGATTGGTGTTTTCTTTCATGCAAAGCTTACCAAAGTAATATACTTGGCCATCTCCACAACTTATCTTCCTTTGGAATGTAAGGCGACAGAGTCGCAGCACCTGGCTTATATGCGTATCCCAGGCACAAGTGACTGCACAGCTGTGGAAAGCCACAGCTCAAATATCAAAAATTCCTGATATAATAAAATGGTGTTAAGTTGAACCACCCACTTCTAATCCCATTGCTTTATCTCCTCCCTTCACCAACAGTGATTTCATGACATTTGGCTGAAGAGTGGGGTGGTATTTGGTTTATGATTAAATTCTATCTTAGTTAGAGAGCTGTGATGGGCACTAAAACCCAAACAAAAGCAAATCTAAGTAGTTCAACATAGGCAGAAATGGTGAGAAGGTGCAAGCGTTATTTAGGGAGAACCCTTGCCAGTGTTTCCTGCCACTGTGATGCTCAGTGTTTGCTCTCCACAGGAGGATACCCTAGAAGCAGAGACCAGTCACATTCTCCACTCTGAGAACAGTAGTGTTTCCCACAGTGACTGCAGTCCCATAGCACCCCTAGATGTGTGTATTACCATGTGACAGCCAGGCAGGCTAGGGTATGGTTTAAGGGGGAAATAATCGGATTGATATCATTTCCTAACTCTCTTTCGGAAAGTTAGTGCCACCAGGACACAGGGCATAAGGTTTCTGCCTGTCTCTGGCCCACTCTTTATAGTGCACTGTGATTGCCCAGGCCTTCCAGTTACATGCAACTCTTTCATCATGCAAAGCCAGGGCCAGAGCAAATCCCCTCACAGGCTCTCACCCTCCTCAGTGGAAACAAGGGGGTGGCTGGAACCTGCCCTTCTCCATTCCCTGTAATTCTTGCCATAGGTCTCTGGCAGACATAGGGAAGTTTCAACATCTCCCTAGTTTCCCTAGAGAAGAACCCAGGAGGTGGTGGCTCCTTGGCCTCTAAGAATTCAGCCTGGAAATAGAGGGTACAAGTAGACCCAGGGGCTTCTGTGCTTTGCCTAATTTGTCTTGTTGGATCTCTACAGATACTTCCTGTCCTTTACACGGTTACAGAGATAAAGGCATGTTGGCAACCGGCATAAGCAAAGTGCTCAGTGAGGGGTCCCTCACTCTTTACCACTCTGCAGTCATCAAGTCACACTTTGCTATTTGCAATCAATTACTCTTTAAAAAATCATGTGTGTGTTGTATGCATTTGTGGTGTACCCATATGTATGCACGTGTGTTTAGGGGGAAATTAATCTGGTCTCGTGTGCGTGCGTGCGTGCGTGCGTGCGTGCGCGTATTGGGTGGCCTGTTCTATGCACTCTTGAATTCCCTTGATACAGTCACTATGCCAGGCGACACGTCCTGGAGTTAGGCTGGTTCATCAGTAAGCTCCTGCGTTCCACTTGTTTTCACAGGCGCAGCCCTGCAGGGCTTTTTGCCATGGGTGCCAGAGTCTTCAACTCAGGTCATCAGGCTGGTGCAGCAAGCTTCCTTATTTACCAAGTCATTTTCCCAGCTGCCTCAATCTATTTCTATAAAACACTGTAAATCTCTCAACTTCACAGATTTATTGAGTTAATTGAACTATCACAGCTTCTACAATGTTTTCACACATGTGATTTTGAAATAATCTTCACTAATTAGATGCCTAAGTTTAGGCTACTTTTAGTTTCTGGGTATTTCATGTCATGCTGCGTTTATATTTTCTTCTGGACCAAGACTCGAGTGTACAGATTTTTCTGGGTGGGGTATTCAGAGTCTCTCTTATGATAGGAAAGTAAGGCCACTATATGTTATTTCCTGATAATAAAATCAGGAGACAGACCAGAAAGAAAAAAAGGTAAAAGCTTTAATATGGAAATTCACACATGCTTTTGATGCAAAAATTACTTAAATGTGATCTTTTAAACTGTAATGTAAAAGCAACAGATAGCAGAACAATCCAAAATATTCAATCCTCAAATGAAATAAAACAAACTGGGTGTGGTGATGCATACTCTTAATCCTAGCACTCAGTAGGCCTAGGCAGGTAGATCTCTATGAGTTTGAGCTGGGGACTGTCAGGATAACAGTGGGAACCTGTCTTAAACCAGCAGCAGCAGCAACAGCAGCAGCAGCAGCAGCACAAAAAACATAAAAGAAAACAGAAGATATGCCCAGATACTTGGCCAAGGTTGGTGGCCTAGGCAAGGGGGCACTGGAGGCCTCAGAGGGCCTGGAGGAGACAGTGGAGGGCCGAGCCACAGCTACTTACAAACACCACTTTTCACATGTAGGTCGGCTGATTCCTCCTCCGTACAGGCAGTGCCAAGGACTGAAGCACCACAGAAGTCTTTATGTTCCTTGTAGATGATGTACTTTAAAGACCCCAATTCTTTTGTGCCAGCATTCTCTTTTATACCTCAGTTCTCAAATAAAATTCTGGGTACTCCAATGTGTTCTGATGCTCCCTTCCACCTGAGTTGAGTAGGACTACCATCTTGTTCTTGACAGATGAATACAATTAAATACTTTGTTGAGTCCTCCCCCTCTCAAATGTACAAAATGAGTACAGAAAATGGAGAGGTGAATGTGTGTTATTTACCAGAAATTCTGCTGAGGAGAACCTGTGCTCAGAGCACTAATGTGTAGCTTTCAACTCATCTGTCTGGTCTTGTCTGGGACAAGGTGTTGTTTTTGATTGTAGACATATTCAAAATTTTTAGACAGAGAAAATTCCAGAAGTGGATCACTGAAGACTATTCTATGTAACTTGGAAAATCTAATTGTTGATTTCATGGTGATTTCAAGCTGGGCAGGCTCCTCAGAGCCTCTCTTACAATAGTTAGTGTAGCTATTTATGGTATTTAATACAGAAAACAGTCTTCTTTGTTTAATGCTACATGACATTTTCTGGGAACAAAATTAGGAAACACAAAGAAAAAAAATAAGCCTGAATTTCAGATGAAAAATTAGTTTGATCAATGTCTTCATATGTATATGTTGTTGTACATGTTCTTTTAACTTATGGTAAATATAATTTCCATAAAAGAATACGGATGAACAGATCTACCTGTTTCTTTAACATCAACAAGACATTTCTTCAATAGGTGCACCAAAATGTTCTTTTAAACAATGTCCCCTGCCTTTCCTTATACAGCATGTGGTTATTCTACATTACAGCAACCATTCAGACAAGGCCTTTACTTTTCTCAAGATTAGTTGGCCGTTTGAGTGACTTCAATACATGCAAACCACACCCCATTGTGCATTTCCACCTGAGAGGAACCTTATTAACCATGCTAGGAGCCTCTGGGGATAAGGTGGCTGTCTAGAGCTCAGTGGTAGCTCAGCAGCAGCACCACCCCTGAGTGCTTTTAAGGACTTGGGCCAGTGCTTGTAGAGTCAGAAACTCCTTGCAAGGTCCTGAGAGGTCCCTTCAGAAATTACAGGGTTACAATTGGGGAGAGGAAGTGCACAGCAAAGGGAAGAGCTGGTGGGGGAAGTGGAGCATCAGATGAGTAAAAACAGACCACAAAAGAGGGAGAAAAACAAAGAACAGAGACAGCAAGGTGGAAGACAAGGTGGCTATGCACGACGCAAGGCAGTGATGATACGGGCATGCAGTAGGGAGTCAGGACTAGGAAGAAAACCCAGGAGAAAGTTTAAAGTATGCAAACTTACTTATTTTCCATCCTTAGAGTGGATGCTTCACAAGCCAGTTTATACATGAAAGAGATTCAGTGAGCTGAAGTCATTGTGTAGGCGGCACTCTTAGTGGGTATAGCTAGAATTTGTGCCTCTTCTACTCTCAAGCCCGAGGTCCCAACCAGCACATGGATATCTATTCATTTTAAGTAACTCTTTCAGAAATGCCTGGGAATTCTTCACTGGTCATGAAGCTGCACTTTGGAAGCAGTGATGGGCTTCAAATGACCCAGTCTTTTGTAGCCCCTTCAGATGTTACTTTAAAGAAATGGAATTACCCCAAAAGACATATAGCCAGTCTTTTACTTGTAAAAGTATGTTAAAAATATGAGAGCAATGTTCTCCTCAGAAGAAAGGAATTTCACTGAAGGAGGCAGAACTCAATCATTCTCAAGATGCTCACAGCTCCAGTGTAAAGAGGAGACTGACATGCCTCATTTATGTGCACAGGCCAGCTTTACTCCTGGAGTCCTGAATCCCACCCAGAGTGGCAATGAAGTGGCTTCAGCACCTTCATTCTACTCCCAGAGGAAGAAATGAGAGGACACAGCAGTTCACTAGAGACACCTGGGAGTGAAGACTGTCACCAGCTCCTTTACTGTGGCCATAGTGTTATCTTGACAGGCTGGAGTATACACTGAAGGAGGAAAGATAAACTTCTGATTCTTCATTAAATAAAAAGAACACTGTCAAGCACATATGCTTGTCAGGCAGACTCTGCTTCGGCTAGCTTTTCTACAGGCATGCTTTTCAGTAAAGAGTAAACATCTTAGTTAAAGATGTTTACTCTTTACTTAACTCTTTAGTTAAAGATGTTTACCTTCGCACAAGGCGTGCGAAGCTTACAGAAGATGCTGAAAGTGATGGTGGTAAATGTCCTCAAGGGATCTTGAAGCAAGTGTGCAAGTGAGAGTTGGAGGAACCATTTCACCCACGTAAGCCCCTGAGAGCAGCCCCACTGGAGAGCAAACACGGGAACAGGCTAAGGACCAGTTACCATGCTCAGATACTGATGCGGTGCTGACACACATCGTGAAATATAAAGTCTTATTTAAGCAGAGAGAAGAAACTTCACTGTGGGATTTAAATACAATAGTAGTATCTGAAATTCAAAGAGGAATAGTTTTTTGAAGAATGTGAAATGAGTTAAAAAAATGTAGAAATATAGATTTAGAAATATATGCTGAGAAGTGTTCTCTTAGAGCTGAGTACTGATGTATTCTATGGTCCTGCCATAGCTCAGTCCAGCCTGTATGATCACAAATCCATCCATAGTATGTCTAATTCTTCCTCTCAAAGCACCCTGTTTCCCTCCTCCAATTATCTAATATTTCGGGTGAAAATGTTTACAAAGATTCATTCATGCAAATAACACGGGAGTACCCTAACTCTACCTACACGCTCCTTATTAAAGCAGTTCTGGGTAATTTACACTCTAAACATTACATTCTAATGGATATTATGGTCAAATGAATATGCACGAGGAGACAGCTCCTTTCCAGAAACATATAAGAAGAAGCCGGGAAGTACAGTCACATCATAATGAAATAAATTAGGTATCTGATAGTATTCAAAATTAATGACTCCAGGGGAGTGTCTTATCAAACAGATCTCATCTACAACATTCAAAGCAAATGTTTAAGCTTCATAAACATAAGAAAAATAAACAGCATCACAGCTGAAAATGAAACTGCTCAAAATTGCCTCATCAAAATGTAGATAACAGAACATAAGTTTATAATCCATTCACAGTTTTACGTCTATTTCTATAATTAAGAATTCAGTTCAGTAAAACCTGTTGATTAAACTATTAGAAGTAACAAAAAGTAAAATTAAAGACCAAGTGCCTATGCTATAAAAAGAAAAGTCCGATTCACAAGCAGCATCTACAATAAATCTCAGATCCTGGCACGTGTGTGCGTGTGTGCGCGTGCGTGCGTGTGTGTGTGTGTGTGTGTGTGTGTGTGTGTGTGTGAGCGAGCCCGTTCAAAGTTCCTTGTAGTAACTTAAACACTACATCCACACATCCACTCTCTCCTTCCTCTCTCTCTCCCAGAAAGATTCAAATTACTATTAAAAATGCAACTTTTGGGAAAAAAAATTAAACACACACTTCTGAAGGTGGTTAAACATACTCACTGTGATGTGGTCATGTTACTGGGCTGTTTGGTACTTGAGAGCACACTCTTCAGTAGCACACAGTTATTAGAAAGACATCTAAGTATGCAAAAAAAATTACCTCTCAGTTTTAAATATAGAAAGACAGTAAATGAATTAATATTTTAATTGGAAACAAAAAAGCAAGTACATACCTTGTCAAGGCAGCACTTGCATTTACACATCTAATACTTATTTGATGAAAATCAGTAGCATAATATTCATAATTCTGATCCATACAAATGTAAGAGAAAAATATTGCCACATTTAGATTTTTCTCAGTGATCTTAAAAACTCTGATTTTGCATCAAATATAATCTGCTTGCCCCCTGCACATAAACGCATGAGGAGATGAAGGTAAGACCCTGCATGCTTACGGCACAGTGTGGCAAACCCCACTCCGAGGCCTCTACGCTGTAACTGCTCTTGGAAACCACACCAGAAGAGACACGGGAAGAATGGTTTTCAGAGAAGAATCCAGGCAAATCATTAAAGAAAACACACACCCACAGTACAGAAGTTGGCTCAGTAAAGAAAACAGCTTAAATTTGTAAGTTACTTCACAGCCTACTCCTTAAAAGTGACAAAAGTTGTTTAATAATATTTTCTTTCGAAATTTAAGTTTACGATGCATAATTATTTAGTCCTTTGTCTAGAATTTATGATTTTATTTTACAAAAAATGCAAATTAGTCATTAAGTCTTTTTCTAAAGAAACACACGTGAGAGCAAATCAGTAGTTTACCACATTTCAGCAATGCTTACGCTTAATGTTGAATGCATTTCCCTGTAATTTCCAAGCACCAACAGAACATCACACTAGCGCTTCAGCAGGGCCTTACACGAGTCAAGTAAAACAGCAACTGTTTACGGAAACGTGATCAAATCCTCAGTCACGGAACACCCTTTGCATGTCCAGGCAGACGGAATCTCCCTGGGCTCACCACCCTCACATCATCAAGCTCAACAAAAGATGATTCTCATAAAAATAATAAGAAAAACAGAACTGTAAGCACTGTCACCATGAAACACACACTATCTAATTAGGCAGTCTAAAATATGCACACACAGAAACACAGAATGCTGCACAAAAACCTGAACCCATCCACGACAAAAAGTATGAAATGTGCAAAGAAAGGGTTTAGCCTTCAGTTGTTAATTAGCTGTGGAAACAGGATGTTTATTAATACTGGATTTATTTTTTAAAATACACATTATACCTCCTTGAGACTAAGAAGAGGATTACAGAAATCAGAAACTGTAAAGTGTTTGAATGCAATAATTCAAGAGTTTATACTGAGCCTTTTATTCAATGGTTTGACAAAAGGAATTTAAATCAGTGAGAACCAAATGGCTTAAGTTTAAATGGATATTGATGGAGAAGTAAACATTTGGGTCCATTTTAAAATAAAGATGAAATAGCAAAGTGCCTTCAAGCTAAACATATTTAAAATAATAAACAGAAGGTAATGAAAGGCGCGGCCTTATAGGGAACTAGGGGAGTCCCAGGAATGAGTCAACACAGCGCCCCTTATTAATCTCCGTGTGTTGTTAGAAGCATTTTTCTAATTGACACTGAATTAGCATTTACTATCCCAGAGAGAGTTCTCTGTGGCAAACACTTTAATGGAGGTTGTCTGACGGCTTTGGCTCGTATTAGAGATGTAACAAAATAGATTTAGTGAGCGGAGTTAGCTGTGGTGGTGCAGACAGCACCGGGACAGCTCTGCTCCTCACCCACCGCACCAGCAATGCATGAAGCTCTGGCCCCTGACTAATATACTTGGTCCTTTTAAAACAATGCATTAATTATGCATTCCCTGAGAGTCAGACACTGTGCTTAATATGATTAGTGCTGCTGTCTACCCCACTTAAGTCCTGACGTGTATTTTAAAACCTGAGAGCGAACTGGATGCTTTCTGGTACCCAGAACACTAGCTGTGAGCTTCTCAGAGCACACACAATAAACATGAAGCACACAGTCACTGATGTTTGAAGGAGTCTGGGTTTTAGCTCCTTACACTCTGTGTTCCTTTTTGTGATGTCTTTCAAATATATCTGCTTCCTGAAGAACTGCATTTCATCTCTCACCTCTGAACGTGTTCTAATTTTACAAAATGATTTTCAGTGTTGAAAGCAAAAAATTTGGGGGGCGGGAGGGTTCAAGATTTCCCCCTTTCAGTTGCACATAAACCCCCATAGGAAAAGGTTACCTTGAATGTATTGCTCTAAACATTACAATAAGACCTAAAGTCCATCCTCCTCAGTTACAGGGTTCAGTACATTGCTGTTAGTGAGATGACAATGCTGTGCACACGGGCAAGCTGACACTTTAGCAGCTCTGGGAGAGGGCCTTCTTTTTCTGAGCATATTAGAAACTACAGCCTTCGTGAGGGTTTCCACTGTCGTAGCTAGATAAAAACCTTCCTTCCCCCGTGAGCGTTCATCAGTGACAACCTGTGTAAATATATTTAAAGATGAAGTTTGCATTTCATTGTTCACATTTCAGGGGGAAAGTCCAGCCAGCATCTCATAAATCAATTTGTCACCTGCTTTTACTGGCCGCTTTCTAGTGGATTTTAAACCAAAGCTAGACCTGGGAAAGTGATAGAGAGGAAGAAAGACTGAAATCATTGCACACAACAGGGACATTTGTTTCCAGTATAACTTATAACCGGCTCAGCAGTACGCAAGTAAGAGCCATCATTTGCTGCATTCACAGTGCTCAGAGGCCAACCCTTGTATGGCCTTTGAGTGGGAAAGAACGCTGAGTATTCTGAGAAGCTCACAAGGGAAAGCAGACTATGCCCTGAAACCCTAATGGCTCTCTCAACCCTCACCAGTGTGGACCACCGAGGGACAGAACATGGCAGGCCGTTCCTCCTCTTCCTCATGTAATTCCCACAGGTAATCACATAACAGCCACATGTTATGAAATGACTACACCATCTTAATTACCAAGAGGCCCATTAACAAATTACATGGGCAACAATAACTGAGAAGACAAACACAGGCCAAGGAAGGACAACGAACACATCAGCTCTCCCCATAGCCATGCTGAATGGAACAACAACAACAAAAAACCCCAAAAAACAAAAAAAACCCCAAAAAACCAGGTGCTGCTGTGTCTTAGGAATTTAGTATTTTAATTTTATGCCAAAGGAACTTAGAAGAACAAAGAGACATTTGTGTGGCATGTTTGTAGGTGACAGCTCTGCTCACAGTAACTACCCCACTGCCTCCAGCTTTGATGAAAAGGCAATGGTAAAAGTACAGTACATTCTAGATGCCCACCTCACTCAAGTACTTGTCAGCAGTGTGCGGACTGTCTGCTGAGGGTTAAGGATTAAGCAATCCTTTTTATCAGTAAAACAACCTGCTAAACCTAATGAGTGGTCACCGTGCAGCATTTGATGCAACCACTAACCTATTTATAGCTGAAATGAGCAGAACACAAGAGTCAGGTATCCTGATTTATTCTTCAGAGACCCGCCATCACCTAGACAGAAGGGAGAAATGGGAAACTAACCACCATGCAATCAACTGTAACCGCTGTAAACATTGTATCTCCTCCTAAGTAACAAAAGAAGCCTGGTTTCACAGCTGGCCACTGCTAAGACTGTGGCCAAGGGGAGGGGAAGTGCTTGATGCTGAAAGGAAAACTGTCTGGGTCTGCACTCATATGGTGTGACTTAGAGGGCTGATTAAAGATACTAAACGACTCTGAGCATAAATTGCATGCACCTGTTGTTCTCATGGTGGCAGCCCTTGCACAGCCCTGTGACCATGAGAATTCCGCCATGGCTAAAAAGCCCTGGCCAACTCCATCTCACGTTGCCTGGTGGTGGAGGAGAGTGGATTTATTAATCAATTTCACAGTTTCTTTGGATACACTGTTTACATTATGATGTGATACCAAATAGACCAGAGAAATAACATTGACATTTTCTAGTCAATGTCTTTCATTATAAGCTGCCTCCCTAATTTTATGATTTGTGTATATTTTTCAACCAGACAAATTAGTCTCATGTGTTTTCATCATGCTGCAGGCTACTTTATCCATACTGTGAAAATAATCCTGAATTTACCCCAAAAGTTTTAATTTTCACAGCTCAAGTATTAATAGGTTGACTACGTGAGTCTTTTCTACTCTGATGGTCTTAAGAAAACGGCCAAACTAATGCTGCTAAGAGATTATTCCCATCGACTGGTGAATATCTACCTAAAGAAAACTGAAAAGCAACTGCTGCTCAAAATCACAAGCTCACTGTGTGCTGAGGGAAAAGCCAGTGGGTTCATAACTAAAGAAAGTGGAACTGAGGACTGGGATCTGGTGCTGCGATGAGGGTCTTGACTCTGCCTGGAGTGCCCAATCTGACCTTACAGAACTCTGGAAGGATCAAAGCCCTGGCACAAGACACAGGTCTTCTATACAGTGCTCTGCAATGGCAAGGCCACCTGTGATCACTGCTACCCCCTCCCTATGCATCCAACCACCACAACTGTTAGGTCCTGACTGGGCTTGGCTTCTGCTCTGAAACTTTTTTTGAAGTAGGTAGACTATGCAGGAGTGCCTGCAAAGGCAAGCTCTTGGTTCCATGGCTACACATTGAATTTACTTTCTGGAAGATGTGTAGTTATGAGCAGATATTAACTTACTATGATTTATTGAAACGATGGCATTTGTGAAGCACTGGTGTTTGTGAGTGAGAGACAGTGCAGTGCATTGTTGGCAGGTGGCATGCCAAGTGTAAGCAGTCAGAAGCACCTCCCTCAGACAGGTGCTTTCATTTGGCCAAGAATACCCTAGCCCTAAGAGTCCTAACAATCACTGCCACTGGGACCTCCAATACAGCAAGGTTGAAGTCCACACACAGAACATCGTGTAACACTGGTCAGGTCCAGAAACCTGCAGCCAGCAGAACAGAGGTAAGCGCCTGGGCACAGGTGCACTGTGTGTGGGCAGGCTTGGAATCAGGTGGCTAAGTCAGTCTAAACAAGATAAGGCAGCTGGACTTCGAGCTCAGCATTTGGCCAAATGACCTTAAGCGATTTGTGCACCTCCTCTGAGCATCCATTTCTCACCTGTCAGATGACGCTGACAGCATGGGGTTACTATACAGATAAAATCAGATGATAAATGTTAAGTTCATGGTAACCTCGACAGAGATCATTCTTTCTGTTATCACCATTTTCACGTTGATTCCAATTATTTGCAAAATGGCATGTTAGAGTGAGAGTGACCAAGGCACAGCTCAAGGTGGGGGCGGGGCGGTTGATCTTTGCAAGATGGACAAAGTAAGAAATTCAAAATCTAACTCACTGAGCAAGCACTAGCAGGCACAAGAAATTAACCGCAGGGAGAAATGGGGCCAGTGACCCCTTGCCTAAGCCCTGTAGTGTTAATCCTCATAGAGGCACGGACACAGTACACAGAAGAGGCAGGCAGACTATGGGAACTCCCCTTACTGAAGACAATCAGGGTAGACTGAGAAAGGTCAGCACAGGTAAACTCCAGCCAGGTGTTACTATGCTAATGGTGCATCTACCTGGAAATTATTTTCCCAGTATCGGAAAACTAATATGTCTAATGAGAAAAAAGTTACACAAATCAGAACTGCTCATATGTATCCACAACAGCACAGACTCCCTCTTGGAAGAGATATGTGTCTTACCATCTCACCACTCCTCCTGTATCCAACCGGAAAGGTGCTGAACAAAGCACCTGTGGGGAATGCCCAGTGGTCCTAGCCTTACTTGGGTTTGCTCCCCACTCGCTTGGCCCAATGATCTTCATCAGCATCAAACATGATCATACTTCCACAACCACACTACGACTTCAAGCTAGACTAGGAATGTATAAGAAATGACCATTACCAAGCAAATCTGCTTCAATGTAACAAGCATAAACTTTAATATTCTTGACAATTCTATTTAGCAAAAGCAAGCAAGATAACATGCAAGTAAGGATTTCAATGAAAAGTTCAGCACTTCCTTTTTGAAAACAGGACTACTAGAGAGAGGAGGAAAAGGGACATTTGGGGCTGGGGAGACAGCTCAGGGAGTGAAGGCCTGATCGCCTGACTCTAGAACCAACTCCAGTAGATGATGCTCTGACACACCCCACCCTCCCTACACATGACATGGCATGGCGCCTGTCCTTCAGTCTAAATGAATGAATGAATGGATGAATGAATTTTAAAGGAATTCTTTTCAATTTCATGTAAAGGTATTGCTAATTATTTACTTCTAATTAGGAATACAGAGAACATTTTATTTGTAACTGTGTTAAACACCTCTTATTTTCATTGTTTTTAAAGAACTGTGGCTTAAAGGTAACCTATATAAAGTAGCCAAACAGGGTATGGTTAAGACTACAGATCCTGTGAAGATGCCCCTGGCACAAGAGTTTTCCAAGGAGGGACCTGTGAGCCAAGGGTTCCTGAGCTGGCACGAGCACCTGCAGCCTAGTGAAGCTATCTGAATAAGTCAGCGTTTTCAGAGTGAACTGTTGCCAGGTCTGCTTTCTTCTTGCCTGCTGCTGCTGGGCTGTGGTGGTAACACCCTAACTGGTGACCGTGCCTTAGGCCTTCCTTACTCCAGGCTCCTTATTTCCCACTGAATCAAATCACAGCTCTTATCATGGCAATTATGACACTGAAAAGAACAGACAAACTGTTCTTCCCTGCACCCTGGCACATTAGAAGCCTCTGCACACAAACACATGCATGTGTATGCGTGCTTTCCAGTTCCCTCCCTGGCTGGACTATTTCTTCTGACTAAATCCTACTTTTCCCCATCTTTAAGTCATGAACACTCCACACAGTCCAACTAAAAGGGTGGCCTCTCTAAGAATTTCTCTCTTTCTACCTCAGAAGCTAGATAGAATCTTTTCTCTGTGGTACTGTACACCACTTAATTTCTCGGACGTATTTCCTACCCTGAGTTGGTGTTATCCGTGAACATTCCTTACGTTTCCCATCATGCTGCTGGAGGAGCGATAATGTCTCATTTGCCTCTTTCTAATGACGTCACATGATACAGGTAGACTATACAATGGTGTCTCCCTTTTACAGGCAAACCAAAACAAAGAGCAGCTCTATCATCTGACCCATGCCACACAGCTAGTGACAGGATTCCAGGTACTGTTCCTCGGCATCATGGCACAGAGCAGGACACTGCAGCTGTTAACATGGTCTCTGCATCTTCGTGCTAACTACTACTCTGCTTAAAGTCTCAGTGGAGAAGTTCAGTGAGGACAGCAGTGAGTGGGTGGGTGGTGGGCTCTATGCCCCACCCCTCCCCACCACGGCTCTCTACCACCCTACCAGTGCCCCACCCCTCCCCACCACGGCTCTCTACCGACCCTACCAGTGCGCTCACACATTATTATTTTTTCTTGCTGGTTTCTTTGTAAAAAGCAAACTTTGTATACAGATGTTTATTCCCCATTCAAAATAAAATTCAGGTAACAAATCCTGGCATGAAAGATGAGGTGCGGCACAGAAGGAATAAAAAGGGAGTTGAAAGATATGAGCACATAGCTTTGAAACAGTTGCAGAATTGGGATCAAGACTAGAAGTTTGCAAGAGTAAGACCTAAGGAAAAGTAAGCCAGGCGTCGGTAGGACGGTCTCATGGCCCTGGCTTCTTTATGTAGTCACAGAGGAAAACAGAAATGAAGTCAGACACACAGAGATTCATTCCCTGCACCATGACTGGTACATTTCTAAGGATCTAATGGCTTTTGTTGTTTTACTTTTAGAGATAAGTCCTCTCTGTGTGTAGCCCCAAGATGGCTTCAAACGCAGATCCTTCTGCTCAGCCTCCCAAGTATTTGAGATTACAATGCTATGAGTTGTAAAGTCCTCGCAGGAAGCTGCTGGGCTTCACTGCCTCTGCTTCACCGCCCACACTTCCTCCCTCCCGCCCTCCCTCCCTTGTTTCCCACAGCCGCTGTACCATACAACTCTTGGACATGCTGGAACCAGAATCTCCCTCTGGCTTCTCCTCAGCTCCTTGGTCCTTACAATCTTCATAGAAAGAATTCAGATCAGAAACAGTGCAGTTTAGAAGACCAGTAGTTAGTTTACTGAAGGGCAAAGTAGAACACTCTTAGGGGTGAGACTAGACAAAGGCCAAGGGACCACTGCCAACAACATGCTTGAAGGGAAAGAATAGATAGTAACCAAAGAGACCACTGTGCCAACCTACAAGTTTAGTACTTTATACCATCCCCAAAGTCCCTAGAAAAGACAGCTTCTCTTCCATCTTCCTACTCAGGTATTCTAATCAGGTGAGAGATAAGCCCATTTGGACCAAATCTTAATAGATTAGATAATGGTTTGCCGCTCCTCTTTACCAGAAAGTCTTTGACTAGATAGCAATCGTACGGCCTGGGCAGTTCAGATGTCACATCATTTATCCTACACCTGAGAGGCAACTTGTAACCATTTCTTTTGGCCAATGCACTGAGCCCCGCTGATAATGGAGGGAGGGAGGAGGCCATCGGCGGTGAGCTTCAAGCCTTTGGACATCTGCCTAGCCCCTAACAGTAACAATCATTTTTATCTCATGTACGTATTGCTGGCTAATTCTGCCTCTATGTCAGCCTGTTGATTCCTTACCCCCAGACCCAAGAGAAGAGCGCTCAGAAGGGCTGTGCTTCAAAGACCTCCTCACACTCACCCTAAAGCTTCTCTTGTCTTCAGCTAATAACCTAATCTTTTTGTCCCTGGCTGGCCAGAACTCACTCTGTAGACCAGGCTGGCCTCAAACTCGTAGAGATCCACCTGCCTCCACCTCCTGAGTGCTAGGATTAAAGGTGTACACCACTGCACTCAAGTCAGCATTCTACAATAAGATACTAACTACCTCTCGGCCTTGAAATGTCCTCCTGCTTCCATGACATTGTCTCCTTATCCTCTTCAAGGTCAACCTCTACCTTCTGTTGAACAGTGCAGGTCGCAGGCCGCAGACATTTCATCCCACAGATGTTTCCAGTAAAATTACCATCTCCACGTAGATGACCTAGTGTGTACCTATACCACCGATGGTAAAAGAATTTCTTTTTGGCTTGCAATGACCATCAGCTATCATGGAGCAGAAGTCCCTGTGGCTCACAGTCATGACAGTGCAGTATGCACAGTGCAGTCAAGTGATCTACAACAGTAACTGGCCTGCCATGACCATCAGCCACCATGGAGCAGAGGTTAGTGTGGTCCAAAGTCACCACAGTGAAGTATGCACACTGCAGTCAAGTGGATCTAAAATAGCAGAAATGAAGACCTTGAAGCCCATGTGCCTTGCTGAGCCAAGGGCGTCTCATATGCATGATGGGTATGAGCCAATACTGTGTGGAAATGCTGCTCTTGGTCAACTGGGGAACAGAATAACAGCAGCAAGAAGGCCAAAACTCCCCAAGTAAGAGCAAACTAAAAAAAGAGGGGAACAGGCAGGCAGTGGGAAGTCTGTTGTGGTGCGGGGACTAAGGGAAAAACTATGAAACCACTGGCTTTCTACTTCAAAACCATGAAAGAGCTAATGGAGGGCTACCTAAATACAAGCAAAGGTAAGAAACCAGCTGAGAGCCTGCTAGGGTGGCCCAGAGGGAACGAACAAACATGGAGAGTAAAGGTGGACACGGGAAGGCTCTGAGAACTTGATGGCCAGCTCATATCCTACTGAGCAAGAGACCCTGCCATAAAGAAAGGTGGACTCGGAACAATCGAGAAGATACCTGATATCATCCTGTTGTGCCTTTCTTGAGTACACACAGCCTATCCACATGTATGTACCATGAAAACCACACACACACACACACACAGAGAGAGAGAGAGAGAGAGAGATAGAGAGAGAAACAGATTAAAAAGTATTTTAAAGAACCTAAAAACCTATCAATGGCCATTTAAAAAAAATACATTATCTAGGTAATGCATGATGATACATACCTGTAATCTTAGTACTTGGAAGGCTGAGGCAGGGGGACTGCTACTTAGGCCAACATGGTTAACACACTGAATACCAAGCCACACAGGGCTACAATGTAAGATAGTACCTTAAAAAAAAAAAAAAATGGAGTTGGCAGGACAGCTCAGTGGCTAACAGTGCTTGTTGCTATGCCCGAAAAACCCAAGTTTGATTCCTGGTACATATGTACACAGTGAACTGTCTCGCCAGCCATTATTATTGTTGTTGTTGTTGTTATTCCACAAGTTCACATGATCTTTCTCAAGGAAGAAATGGCCAAAGAACAACAGAATTGAGATGTTTAAATATAAGGTTTCTCTGTATCCCAAACTAACACAAACATTAAGGCCAAAAAGAATAGCCTCAGGAAAAAAAAAAAAAGAGTTAAAAACAAAAACAAAATAAACAACAAACCTCTTGCATATCAATTAAAAAGAAGATGTCTTCTTGCTATGTGAAGCAAAGACAGAATAATCAGAGCAATGAACAAATAAAATACAATGACTCTTTGTAGGTAAAGCCATTCTAAACACAAGGCTTTTACTCAAAGAGCCTGGGAGTCTCTGGGAGGTTCTAGCTTATATGTTGAGAAGCCCCCTAGCATAAATGGAGACTCGTGCGTGCAGGAGAGTTGAAGCAACACCACCTCCCTGGAGACAGAAAACCCTGGCTAGGAAGAGACAGAGCTACCTGGAGAACCCAAGCACCTGGACACTTTTCAGAGCAGCCCAACAAGAATATGCACACGTGGGCACGTACATGTTAAGCAGAATTTGTTGAAGACAGGGAGGTAGGGCTTGAGAAAATCGGGAATCATCGGTATCCCTCAAGGTTTTGGCCTGAGCAACTGACAGCTCAGGGGACAACACCTGGAGAAGGTTTCTGAGCTGCACTGACGACACGGCTTCAAAATTCGGCAACACCAAACACCTGGCTTCCTGATCGTCCATCAGCCAGTTTCAAAGGCTCTGAGGAGAAACAATGGCTGGGACGCTACAAGTAGCTTGGGCTACAATCCCACCGAGCATGTATGTAAATCACCTTGATACTGCTAAATCATTTTGGCATTTCAGTTAGTAAAGAATAATCTTCAAAATGTCTTAAATAATCCTAATGTTGACCTTTTAGAGACGACTACCAAAATCTGCAATCACCTTCAATTCCAGTACTTGGGAGGCAGAGGCAGAAGGATCTCTTTGAGTTCAAGGCCAACTTGGTGTGAGTTCTAGGACAGCCAGGAGTAAGAGATTTTCTTAAAAAAAAATTTCATCTTAAAATGGCAGTTTTGATAAGTAGAGGTTATGCTTCCTTAACTGGAATTCACTTCCGCTGCTGACCAGTACTTATCCATTCCAACCATTCCCTGAGTATCTACTTTTCAAATTACTAAACCCAGCTCTCCTAGCCAGAGGAGGTGCACAGGCACAGAGGCATTCAGATATGTCAAAACACAAAGTGTAATTAAACCAGGTGTAATGTAGTTTTGTGACCTCAGAACAGAACAAGCTGAAACCCAGAATAGGCTAAATTATACCCTAACTTAACAGTATATGAAAAATAACTAAATATCAATTGAAAGGGACCTTAATTTAAAATGTTAAATAAACTACCCTAGAAATGGCTTTGTGTGAGCACACAGTAATCCTTAGCACGATTTAGGAGTGCCTTTTAAGGTGTTTCCATATAACCCCCAATGTCACTAGGTAACTTAATCCCAACATCCTTGCCAGGTGCCTCTGAAGGCTCACCTTACAGAAGGTGTAACTTTAACATTGCCCACAGGCAACTGAGATGTTTTCTAGCACACCACCAGTGGCACAGTCAGAAACATCTCTTCATCAATGAATTACTAAAAGCCAACCCGAACTTTTTTTTATCATGCTAACCTACCCTGCATTTAGAAAGTAAGACCTCTGTATTCAATTATGATGTAGATTTCAATCTGAAGGGAAAGTTAAGAAGATAACAATAAAGTGTGACCCTGAAAACATGGGGGATGGCCTTAAAAAGATCCAACCTTCTCTTTTGTAGAGCAGTGGGACTGCACACAATGCTGAACGCCCACTCAAGCGCTTCTAAAGGCTTGTAAGAATTCCTTAAATCTATGATTAGAAAACAATTAAGGTTGCCGTTTTGTCCTATTGACAGTGTCCTTTGCCTTACAGAAGCTTTCAATTTCATGAGGTCCCATCTGTTGATTCTTGACCTTAGAGCACAAGCCATTGGTGTTCTGTTCAGGAACTTTCCCCCTGTGCCCATGTGTTCGAGACTTTTCCCCACTTTCTCATCTATTAGATTCAGTGTATCTGGTTTTATGTAGAGGTCCTTGATCCACTTGGACTTGAGCTTTGTACAGGGAGATAGGAATGGATCAATTTGCATTCTTTTCCATGTTGACTGCCAGTTGAACCAGCACCATCTGCTGAAAATGCTGTCTTTTTTTCCACTAGATGGTTTTAGCTCCTTTGTCAAAGATCAAGTGACCGTAGGTGTACGGGTTCATTTCTGGGTCTTCAATTCTATTCCATTGATCTACCTGCCTGTCACTGTATCAATACCATGCAGTTTTTATCACTACTGCTCTGTAGTACAGCTTGAGGTCAGAGATGCTGATTCCTCCAGAAGTTCTTTTATTGTTGAGATTAGTTTTTGCTATCCTGGGTTTTTTGTTATTCCAAATGAATTTGAAAATTGCTCTTTCTAAGACTATGAAGAATTGAGTTGGAATTTTGATGGGGATTGCATTGAATCTGTAGATTGCTTTCGGCAAGATGGCCATTTTTACTGTATTAATCCTGCCAATCCATGAGCATGGGAGATCTTTCCATCTTCTGAGGTCTTTGTCGATTTCTTTCTTCAGAGACTTGAAGTTCTTGTCATACAGATCTTTCACTTGTTTGGTTAGAGTCACACCAAGATACTTTATATTGTTTGTGATTATTGTGAAGGGTGTCATTTTCCTAATTTCTTTCTCAGACTGTTTATCCTTTGAGTATAGGAAGGCTACTGATTTGTTTGAGTTATTTTATATCTGGCCACTTTGCTGAAACTGTTTATCAGCTGTAGCAGTCCTCTGGTGGAGTTTTTCGGGTCACTTAAGTATACAATCATATCATCTGCAAATAGTGATATTTTGATTTCTTCCTTTCCAATTTGTATCCCTTTGATTTTCTTTTGTTGCCTGATTGCTCTAGCTAGAACTTCAAGTACTATACTGAATAGATAGGGAAAGAGAGGGCAGCCTTGTCTAGTCCCTGATTTTAGTGGGGTTGCTTCAAGTTTCTACTCAGCTATTAAAAACAACAACTTTATGAAATTCACAGGCAAATGGATGGAACTTGAAAATACCACCCTGAATGAGGTAACTTAGTCACAAAAGAACAAACATGTTATGTACTCACTGGTAAGTGGATAATAGCCCAAAAGTTCGGAATACCCAAGATTCAATTCACAGATCATATGAAGCCTAAGAAGAAGGAAGACCACAATGTGGATGCTTCAGTGCTTCTTAGAAGGGTGAACAAAATACTCACAGAAGAAATATTGAGACAAAGTGTAGAGCAGAGACTCAAAGAAAGGCCATCCAGAGACTGCCACAACTGGGGACACATTCCATATACAGCCACCAAACCCAGACGTTCTTGTGGATGCCGGGAAGTGCTTGCTGATAGAAGCATGATAAGCTGTCTCCAGAGAGGCTCAGGCAGAGCCTGACAAATACAGAGGCGGTTGCTTGCAACCAACCATTGGATTGAGCATGGGGTCCCGGATGGAGGAGTTGGAGAAAGGACTGAAGGAGCTGAAGGGGTTTGCAGCCCTATGGAGGGAGCAACAGTGTCAACTGGCCAGAACCCCCAGAGCTCCTGGAGACTGGACCACCAACCAAAGAATACACATGGATAGACCCATGGTGCTGGCCACATATATGGCAGAGCAGGGCCTTGTTGGCCATCAGCGAGAGGGGAGGCTCTTGGGCCTGAGGGTGTTAGATGCCCCAATGTAGGGGAATGCTAGGGAGGGAAGACAGGAGTGGGTGTGTGTGGGAGCACTCTCATAGAGGCAGGGGGAGAGGGGATGGGATAGGGGGTTTCCAAAGGGGAAAACATTTGAGATGTAAATAAAGTATTAAAAACCAATTAAGATACTTGGAGCACATTCAGTGTATGTAGACATTTGGAAGAAATGGAATAATCGAAGGCTCTGATGAAATGTGGAGGACATTTTAAATTCTTAAGTCAAGAAACATACTAATTTGGAATGTCATGAAGTGAAAATTAGCTTTAAGATCTAGTGTTTTAATTTGACAGCTGTTTGACAACTGTGAAGTGGAAAGCTGACCTCAGACAACTGCCTAGAAGAGAGAGAACGTTAAGCTCAAGGATCTCTCATGGAGTGATGCATGCATGCTGGAGTCACTTCTCACATGGGAATAGACAAACGCAGGCTGGAATTTTATTGTCTTTGAAGGTGCTGATATCCAACGGATTTAAATTTCACAAAGAGCTCTGTATGACTCTACGACAATTAATGGCCCTCTCTGAAACATGATGCCATCAGTAGTGAAATAACTGTAAACACATCTGCAGCTCCCAGGTGTTTCTTGAAGCAATTTTGAGTTGAGCCTCCTTGACTTTACCTTTAGAGTGCTAAACTAGTAATGTACTCACCCCACCCCTTACAGTTTAGAAATAACAAGGCCCTCTCTGGTACAGCTACAGCCTACAAGGTCAGGCTCAGGGCCACAGCTCTGTTCTCAAACCACTGAACTCTCTACCTATTGTTTTCAGTCAACGTAAAAATGCGGTGTGTGTGTGTGTGTGTGTGTGTGTGTGTGTGCTATAATCCATTATTTTGTTATAAAGATTTCTCTTTTCAGAACACAGATCTTTCCCATTTTTAAAAACTGTATGTCTCACTTAGGGGTAGAATTGGAAGTAGGAGGTCCATATCATAGGTGCTGTTCAGTACAGTGTGAGAAAAAACTACCAAGTTCAAAATCATGAGACTTTAGAGGGAAACCAAAGGTCTAGTCACTGTTGAAAACCGGGCCTTCATTTGCTGAGGCCCATCATGACAGCTGCTCCCTCTGGTTATGGCTCATGCATACCAACCCACCACAGCCCTAAAACAAGAGACCAGGACTAGATACTGAAGATCACATGCTTTTGAGAATAAAAAGTATCACCTATGGGGAACTGAGACAGGTTCTTTGAGACCAAAGAACAACTTACCAAAAGCAAAACAAAACACACAACCTTATTTGTGAAGGGCATCAATACTACTTCCCAGCAGGACTTCACTGAACGATAGATACTCTTTCCATACACTTAACCATGTCAGAAATCTAAAGCTGCTTTATTGTCCTTTCTTTTCCCACAAGGACAATCAGTGAGACCGCTTCCAGTTCAGCGCCCCCCTAACAACGCTCCCTCAGGAGCACGGGAAACCAGCTACTTTTAAAAAGAAATTCCATCTCCCCATCTCATCCCGCTATTCAATATTTTTCATGGCAAATAGTAGCAATAACTACCACCAACTGTGTCCTTACTAATAGCAGGCTCTTATCTCAGACCTACTGAGGATTTTAGATCTTAGGTTCAGAACTGGGGTCTTGTATATAACACTGAGAGTGGGTTAATAGGTAAGAACACAAATTTACTTATTCCTTTATTTATTTAAGACAAGGCTCCACGTATAGATCATGCTGGCCTTGAACTCACTATATAGTCTAGGCCAGGCTCATTCACTCCTTAGCTTCTCAGGATTGGGATTACAGGCCTGCGTTACTACCCTGGCTTTCCTAAGCCACCTTCCCAGCCTTCTAAATATGCACATGGGCTTCACACAAGAGAGCAAATACCCCAAGAATTGTGAATTTGGGAAGCGTAAACACCATTTCACCAGAAGAGGAAAGAAAAACACCAATGGGAAAAGAGACAAATCTGAAGGGAGGTAAGTGGGCCCTTCGGAGAGAAACAAGAGATAAAATGTTTTGTGCCAAATTCTGTTAGTGTGTGGTGTGGTGTGGTGTGGTGTGGTGTGGTGTGGTGCCAACTCTACTGAGACTAGAAATGCTGGTGGGAGGGGACCTGTGAGAGCTGAGCTCCCCTGAGAGGCTCTGATTTTAGGCAGACAGGGAATTTTAAGAGCTCAAATGCTCTTGAGTGTGGATTTCTGTGTGTGGAGAGAATAATTCCTAGACCACAGTGGCCACAAGCACCACATCCAGGCATTAAAAATACAGAGTTCATTCTCTCAACATGCTTATCTATTTGCAGATGAGAAAAATGCAGGTTCAGAAAGTTTATGTCAAAAGCCCAAAGCCACAGAGCTAGCAAGTGGCAGGTATAGGCTTGCTGCCAGGTGGCCTGGCTCTGACTGAATCAGGTGTCACTGAGCATCTGAGGTGCCAGAGATGCATGACGTTCTCAGCAATCATAGGCCCAAACAAGCCCCACTCTCACTGAGCTCACAATCAAATGGAGAAGACAGCAGTGGCCAAGTGCTCAGACTTTTTGAGCTGGCAGGCTGAAGGACAGCTGTACTGCTCCACTTGAGAAAGGATTGACCAGGAAGTAGGTGGCAGCAGGGACATCTCCTCTGAGGACCCCATGGTGTTGTCACTTTAGCTGATTTTTTAAAAAGATTTATTTACATTTATTTTATGTGTGTTTCACTTGCAGGTATGTATGTGTACTATGTGCATACATGGTGATCACATAGACCAGAAGAGAGTGTTAGTTAGATCCGCTGGAGTTCTAGGTGGTTATGAGCAAGTTGTCACGTGGGTGCTGGGAGCTGAACTCAAGTCCTCTGCATGAGCGGTAAGTACTCTAACCACTGAGCCATCACCCCAGCCTCTGATTCAGTTACTGCATAGATCCTTGCCTCGAATTTTCTTATTAACATGTTTGTAGCTCAGCTTTTCACTATTAGGCTAGGAACTGCCTGTATCCCACTCAAGTCCAGTGCCTGGAAGAAAGAGGAGCTGAGGAAAAGTCTGCTGGATGGATGACATAGAAGGTAACAGACACAGGCGGGAGAAAGAGACCTGGCTTGAGGAGAAGTGAGCCATGCAGTGGGGATTTGTTTCTCTCCACAGAGTACAGACAGACATATCTGTGTTTACTTACTGTAAGCCTCCCGGGATTAGCCTGGCACACTGGAAACATAGCTGCCTTGGCAAGGTACAGGAAGCCCTCCATGGTCTGCCTCTGCTGTGTCTTTTGCCTACTCTCATGATACTTTGCCTACCTTGTGCCTCAGGCTAATGCAGCACCGCCATGTTTGCAGCTTCCAGAATGTTCTTCCTGTATGGTCTTTACTCACCATGTTCCCTTTGCCTCAGAGGCTGCCCTTACCTGTGCACACCCAGGAAAACCAGAACTCCTCATCCTAACAACAGAGCTCACTTCTCTCAGCTTCCCTGGCCTCTCAGGTAGAAATGACCACACCCATGGCTTCCTTTGTCACTCTGTCAGCACAATTCATAGTTTGTTGAGCAGCCTCTGTAAAGGAGGGAGCAATCTTTTTATCTCTAGCTATCTAAGGATAGATTCAGAAAAGAGCAACCAACAATGTATTCCTACTACTTAAGGACACCCTGCCTTCCAGTTCTAGCCAAATCCCAGGCAGGAGACCAATGAGTTCCTTATTGCAATCATTTTAGCCTGTCCTGAGCAGAATAAATGAAGTTCTTCATAAGAACCAGTGCAGCCACATTTTCCTGCCTCTCAAAAGGCACCAAAAAGAAACTTAGAGCCTGAATGTTCAATGAGTGTTTACAAAGGGGTCACTCTGAAACAAGTGACTTTACTCAAGCCAGAGTTGATGAGACAACTGGAAACTTGTAAGCAATTTCCCCTCTTGTAGGAAAACACATCAGACTTGGGACTGGGCAACTGTCCATGACTATGTTCAAATGTAACTACATGCTTACTTATATACGCTAGCTAGCCATTTGGTTAGCCGGTCACTCCTCGGCAAGTGAAAATCACTGAGAGAAACCAGGCTCAGTAAATTCCGTTCCTCACTCATTGGCAATTCCGTGGGCATCTTAATAACCCAGAGTTACATTTTAAAGTCAGAGGTTGTATTTAATCCCCATTAATTTAGATTAGTAGACGATATAAGTGGCATCAGGTGAAGTCTCTTTCTCACCTTAACTGTGTAAGAAATCTGTGCATAGCTCTTCTTAATCCTTCTTACTCAATTCTCCCAAGGGCAACACATGCAACGCCTTTCCTAGACTACCACGAATACACTGACCAAAGTACTAGCAGAACAAGCACCCCAATCCTCAGCTAATAACGTAAGGACATTAGACATTGGTCAATGGTACTCATCTTTCTTAATAAGCTAACAGATATGCGTCTCTTCTACTAAGGAAACCTCAATCAGGATAAAAGCAAAAGCTTCCTGTTTTCTTAGCATTTCCAGTTTACACGGTGTATTTTAAGGTATAAACATACCCTAAGCTGCAAGCACTTGGGAACTGGATAAGGTACCCACATCTCTCTGTTGTTCCACTCTATCTCCACATTCCATCACTCAGATCCTGGACTCTCTTTGTTCCCTGTGATCAGTGCTTCCGGGAGAAATCTGGCATTGGATCTGAAGGAAATGCCATGGTGAAATTTTCCTTAAGATTAATCACACAGGTAAGTAATTTCCCCTTCTCACCAAACAATGTTTTCTAAAACTTCTTAGAAAATCGGTAAGACAGGTCTGTGTGGTCACAAAAATGTGAATCTTAGAAGTGACTTAAATCACTCACACTCACATTGTAAAGGTTGAATAGCTTGCCCGACCCAGCCAGGACAGCCCGGGAAGCCGGGACAGCCTGGGCAGCCTGGCTCTCCAGTACAAGGCAGAGGTCACAGACAATTCTCAAGGAAACCTGAGTGAAAGAGGCTCCATCCTCCTACCTTCAGCATCTCAATTCCTATTCCTATTCACAGGCGGGGGCTCAGCATGCAGTCAGAATCACCCCACGACTCCATTTTTAAATACATAGTGAGGCATCAAGGGCTTTTTGTTTTGTTTTCTACATATTAAAACCTTAAAAGCCATGTGCCACTAAAGGAGTGGGAGGCAGAGATAAGGAGGCAGCAGCCACACAGCTGCCTTCTCCATCAGCACCATCAGTCATCAGTAAACCAAGAGTCAGCCTGACAGAAAAGACTGGGGTGGGGGGTGGGGTGGGCGGATCTGTGGTTGAGAGCAGAGAACCACTGGCTAATGGGATTCAGAACAAACTAACACGGAAGGCGAAACACAACCAAAGATCAGGAAAAGAAAGAAAGATATTCACAAAGAACCTCAGCTTGACCTCTGCTAGGTGGGGGTGACAGGGATATGCAGGAAGGAGACAAGCCACCCAAGGCAGATTTTATCACACACAGACTGGAAAGCCAAGAATCCTAACTCCAAAAGTCATATGGCTACCACTTGCCACCACATCTCAACTAAATGTCTGCTTAAAAAGACTGTGCGTGCGTGTGCATGCATGCGTGTGTGTTTGTTGCACACAGGTGCCTGCAGAGACCAGAAGAAGGTATCAGATTCCCTGGAGCTTCAATTACAGAAGGTTACAAACTGGTCAATTTGGGTGCTGGAAAAGCAACTCGCCCCTCAGGAAGAGTGGAAGAGCAGCACATACTCTTAGCTCTTAACTACTGAGCCACCCTCTATCCAGCCCACATATCGACTTTTTCACCAACCCTTCCAGAACTAGACACAGAATTCAATAATTGCTTTTCCCTTAGTCACACGTAAATAATAAGCATACAATGTGCATACACTTGTAATAAGTATATACAGATGTTCACACACATATTACAATTTACGAGCACAGTTGGGGCTCCCTACTCCAAAAGTCCAAAAGATGAAACCATCTTTTGAGTTTCAACCATGTTTGAGTGCCAACAATGAAAATTCCACACCTACCTGAAAGAGTCAAAATGTAAAACTTTAGGTAAGTTTGTCTACAATGACCTTCAGACTAATATAGAAGATACATAGAAAACATTAATGAATTTCATGTTTGATTTGTGTCCCGCCTTGAGAATCTTGTTATATATTATGTTATTATACTATACATATATGTATGAATATAACAAAGTCTGAAAGGATCTGAAGTTCAATCAAAACCCTTCTATAGTCCCACGTCTTTCAGACAAGGGGGAACCAAGGTCTCTGGGGAAACTAGGGAAAAGCACATTCTCTACTAAGACCCTAAGTGGGGACAACTGGAAGACAGCCGATTCTGGAAGTATGACGGCTGTGGCCAAACCCCGAGCAAGCCTTTCTTTTAATAAAAGCCCTGACAGCACATTGGTCTGGCTTGGGCAGTCAGTGCTCTAAATCTTCCCTATCACTCAAGATACGACATGGCTCTGCCTGGTGAGTGACTCCACTGCCTACCTTAGCAGCAGAGATGTAAGACCTTAGTGATGTAAGGTCTCCTGAAGGCAGCAGGACTTGCTGATGAGAACAGCCTGATCCTATAGAGGTGACTGGACTGACAACTCAGCTAAGAAGCAGCCGTGAAGCAGGTCCACACACTCGAGGCCTGGTCTGGCCATTTCCAAACATGTGAGCAATGACACCGCCAGCTTCATTTTATTTTTCTAAAACGCAGAAAAAAAGGCACCTCACAGACTCATCGCAAGAAGCAAATAAAATAACAACCAGTTGATGCGGCAGAAATTACTTTAAAACCCCATCCACGAACATCATGTTCAAATCATCATCTGTGTGTCTGCTGGCAGGACTTCACCTGGAATGATTTTGGCAATGAACGTCAGTGCCAAACTTATCCCACTTAGATCGATCATTCTGGACAGGAGAATAAAATGTGATTTAGTGGCTATTTAGGGCTATAGAAACTCAGGAAAACAGACTGCATTTAAAACACACTTTCTTCTTGATGGTGTTCAGCAATGCTCATCATGTTCCTTACATATAAAACCGTATTTAGTTGGAGACTCTCCAGCTACAGTCAAAGATCCTTTCTGTAAATCTTATGTGATGCAGTAGCTTATCTGAGTAAGCCAGAAGCAGGGACCTCCAGAGACTTGAATGACTGCAAGTTCAAAGTCAATACACTTCTCATCGATTTGTCCTGCACATGTGATGTTAAACAAATCCTATCACTGGTATTCACTAGCAGAAGTCTTCTTCTAGAGTACCACCAAATTCTGTGCTGCTTTTGTTCAACACGGAAGATGAAAGTCGATTGCTGTTGCTCTGGGCAGACTGTGCAGTCAAAACAAAAGAGACATCAGAGGAAGGGAAAACTGCAAAGAGGCATTAGATATTAATCTCATATTCACCAAGAAAAAAAAATCTTTGCTTGGTTCTCCTTTCAGTTTAAAGGCTACGACTTTTCTTTCTTTAACTACCCTTAATTCACAGCTCCTCATCCACAGCCCTTCCTTTTTATCTCGCTTCAGTCATGAAAGTCTCAAATACTGTTAGCAAACAGAGCCCCCGCCTCTTCCTGACCCTATCTTATTCACACCTCTTGATCTCTTTCATTTCCTTCACGAATTTTCAATACCTAGAGGTGCACTAGATCCCAAGACAACACGCCTCATCACACTTCCCTTTCTGATTACAACCTCCTACTCAGGGCTGAGGCTTTTATGTTTTATGTCTTTCTTGTAATCTTCTCTAAAATAAAGCCTCTGAGAACATCAATGGTTCTTTTAAAAGACAAGTCCCAGTTATGAATTCCTTCTGCATTCATTTGATCTTTCAAAAGAGCCATTTAAAAAAAAAAAATCCTGTGAACATAGAGTCAAATACAATCTAATGTGTATATGCTTAGAACTTTGACACACAGCAAGTGCTAAATAAGGGTTACTGTCTATAGTTATTACTACACATCTCTTGCCATTCTTCTCCCTATATCTGCCTTCAAAATGGTACACTACTGGCCTCCTCCTGTGCTATCAGCAGAGGCGATAGATGGATGAAATATGTAAATCACAATCATTCACTTCAAAGAAGAGCATGCAAATGAATAATTAAACAGTAACGCCAAAGTGCCTAGTAACCACAGTTAGAAGTGATGCAAGTGCTACCACACAGGTGCAGAGAGGACACGCAGATTCTCCAAATGGAGGACTATGACCAACAGCTGAAGTGGTAAGCTGGCGGCTTAGGGTGCAACATGAAAAAGAGAGTTTCATTCTTCATCGCTCACCACCTAGAAAGCCTTGGGAACCAATGAGCAAGACAATCTTCCAGATATAACCCAGTATACAATCAAAGCTCTACAATTCACTGATAGCAGAAGCTGAGGCATAAAGTGGAATGCCGCATCATCACTAGTAAACTGTATATAGAAATAAACTCCTTTATCAACACAGCCTCTCCTAAAAAGCCATGCACAGTAGCCCTTCTTTATCTGCAGGGACTATACTCGGAGACTCTTACTGGATGCTTAAGAATTACACAACCCCTGTGTTTATCCCCACATGCACATACTCGTGATGAAGCTTAATTTACAAACCAGATGAAGCAAAAGAGTAGCATCAGCAGTAATAAACAAAAAATTAAAACACATGATAAGCTACTTAAACTTTATAAATTATTAATTTATAGAATGTTTGTAGTAGTTGATTGTATCTAACTGAAGCACAGCAAGGAAAACCGAGAGGAGACTACTGTACACATAAAATGAGTAAAATAAACCCAGTACAGCTCATCATATTAAATACAGAATTCTAATTTTTCTGACAACTTTTCCTTTTCTTTAAATTCTTAATTCATTCTACTTGAATTTCCTCGGCTATGTTTGTCATTTGTCAAGAGTTGGTCAGTCAAAGGCATGCACAGCGCTCTGTCTTTCAGTTGCTAAATTGGAAACACTCACAGACTGCTTTCATCCTTTGAAGACATGCCCACTTTAAGGCCATGCTCAGGTTTTGAGCGGCATGTGCGTACACATCACAGGACGTGTTAGTGTTCTGCTTTTCCATGTCAGCGTCCGTGGCTTCTCGCACACAGCCCCTAAGTACTACTTACTGCCTTGCCCTTCCTTCAGAAACTGAATCTCACTTTCCCTCCTTAAAACAAATGGAAGAACTGCTTTCCAAAGCTTTACTGTTTTCTTTCAGAGATCACAGAAGCTGGATGCAAAGAAGAAATGAATAACAGCTCAAATAAAGTACATAAAAATTAAGAATATATGTAAGACATTATTTGAATTTGTTTATAAATAAGAACAGGATTTTTCCCCTCCCACGGACTCCTATGAGTAGCTGACACACTCTTTAATGTGAACACAAACTTTCAAAAAATTTGTATCTTTACCTAACTGTTATTAAAAAACCTGGTTAAGGGGCTGGAGAGGTAGATCCGCAGGCAAGAATACTGGCTGCAGAAGACCCAGTTTTGATTCTCAGGACTTACCTGATAGCTCACAACCATCTGTATCTCTTCCAGTTCCAGGAAGTCTAACCTCCACAGGCACCAGGCATGCATGTGGTGCACAGACATAAATGCAGACAAAATATTCATACATATAAAATAAAAATAAATCTTAGTTTAGTGCCTACTGTGTTTGTACTTTGCTCTGCTCATACCATTTAAGACTACTGGTAAAATGCCTCTGAACCCCTTTGTTTCTTGAGTTTATGAGACTACCGAATAATAACGCAAACTAGACTAATACTGCATTACTGAAAAAAGAGTTGCAGCAGGGGAAGCTGGTAAAACCCTAAGAACACTAGAATGCAGGATGGTCAATCACCACAAAGTTTTTTAAGCACGACAATGCTTCCAAATGCAACTAGATCCCAGACAAATGAGAGAAGCCTGTCTGTTGACATGTGTCCACTGAGCAAGCACTACTCACAGCACTCAAGAGGGATGGCAGGGACCGGTGACACATGGGAAAGAATGTGACAAAATGTCCCAGGAATGAAGTCTGTGATATGAGGGGGGTGCAGGACTGGAAGACAAACTGAGAAGGAAAAATCACCACAGGGGCCGACAATGCAATTGTGTGGTACCAAAAGAATCCTATCACGGATTCTGTGGCTTTCCTCCATGTTTTTAAAATCTTCCAGGACCTAACCCACCCTGAGTGGTCAATATGCAGGTATACAGCTGGAAGCCGAGCAGCTAAAACACACAGTTCTTTAAAGTTTCTAGCACCTCTGCTGGGGCTCAGTTCCTATCAGTTCTGCCTTAACGACTGCCATTCCCTCAATTACTAACAGGGTTACTGTTTTCTTGTGTGTGCACTCATTTGTCTGTACATGCACCTCTGTGCATGGTACATGCATGGCAGTATAAGGCCAACCTCAGGTGCTGCCTGTGCATGGCACATGCATGGCCAACCTCATACTGTGGCCTGCAACTTGCCACAGGGACTAGGCTAGCCAGCCACCTAGTTTTAGGGATCTGGGTGTCTCCACCTCCCTGGTACTGGGATTACAAGCCTGTCACCACACTTGGCCTTTTTTCCACATGATTTGGGGGTCACATGATTTGGGGGGGGGTCACCTGACGGACTGAATTATCTTCCCCACCCCTAAGAGAGTTGTATACATAAAAAAGAAAAAAATCCTTGAGCTAACATTTTGGAGGGTAAGGGTGGTTAATGTGGGTGAGAAAGTAGCACCCGGTCAAAGTAAGATTTTTAAAAATTGCATTTCATTTAATTATTTGTGTGTGTTATTATACTGTACGTGTGTGCATGCACATGTATGTGTATGCACGTGCATGTGCGTCCTTTAGTGACTGTGTGGAGGTCAGAGAACAATAAACAGAAGTTAGCTCTCTCCTTCCACTACACGTGTCTTGGAATTGACCTCAGGTCACCACAGGATTGGCAGCCAGAATCTCATTGAGCCAGGATCTCACTGGCTCACAACTTTTATATTTTATAGTATTCTGAACCATTTGATACTTTTTAATTGTTTTTACCTCAATTCTCACACATATTTTCCTTGAGTTTATACAGTTTAACTGAAGACAATGATTAGTAATAAGGCTATGTGCAGCTCCTATTTTACAAAAGGGGGGCTAGAAACTCAAAGGCACCCTGACTTATCTTTCTGACTCAGAACTCCTAATACACGTGAGCTGTGATTACAAATGGAGACACAGACTCCAAGTGGAGCTACCTCATGGAAATCAGCATAAATGGCTGAAGTGCCTCAAGCCTCACTACAGACGGCAGGTTTGCTGTTCTTTTTTTGAGAACTATGTCATCCTCCCTGATGCTGGCCTTGCTAAAAGATTATTTTGACGTTAAAAATAACAACAGGCCAGTGTGTGTAGTGTCACGTGCCTTTAGTCCAAGCTTTGGGGAAGCAGAGGCAAGCAGATCTCTGTAAGGCCCACTTGGTCTACACAGTGAGTTCCAGGCTAGCAGAAACACACAGGGAGACTCTGTCAAAATGAATAACCCCCTCCAAACTGGATAATACTTTCTGGAGGCACATGATTTTAAGCATAATCAAATTACTTCCCCATACTTTCCAGACTAGCTTCTTCCACACACATCCTATGAACATTCGAGCTGGTTCCTGATGGCAATGTGGATTCTTGTTTGAAAACTGTGCCAACTGCTCCTGGGTGTTCTGTTGATGAGGCAATTTTCCTTAAGTTTTAGCCAAGACTTTTTCACTAGAGTATCTTAAGAAAAAAAAAAAAAAAACCACAACGTTGGGACACACCACAGTGGCCAGGCAAAGGAAAAAACTATTTCAGAGAACCATCTGGGTGCCTAAAATAGCAAGAAGAAAAATGATCCATTAAAAATAATACTTGACTATTAATTCTATGATATAATCTGACTGTACATACCAAGTAAACAGTAGTGCTGAATTACTGGTGTTTTCAAAAAGCTGGGTATGTTCTTTTCAAACATCCTGGAACTAGAGACATGGCTCAGAACTAAAGAGCATGTGTTGCTCTTCCAGAGGAACGGAGTTCATCTTCTCACATCCAGGTTAGGCACATTACAACCACCTGGAACTCTAGCATGAAGAGATGTGACACCTCTGCCTTCCCTAGACACCTGTCACACATGCACATAGCTACATGCAGGTACACACCCTTACACATAAACTAACAAAAATGAAATATTTGAAATATTGTGTTTTGCACAGTGGTGGCTTAAAATGCAGAAGCTGTACAAGGTGGCATATTGCTAATACTAGCACCTGGGAGACCGTAGGAGGAGGATCCTGTACAGTGTGTTTAAATCCCCTTGCAGTGGATTATAGCTAGACCTTAATTTAAAAAAAAAAAAAAAGGCAAGCAAATAAAATAAAAGTAAAATAGCAAGAATAAAGCTATATCAACAGCATATAACCATGATGAATTCAAGGAAATGTTTCTGAAATAGAGAACACAAAGTTCTGGCAGTTTTTAATACTTTTAACCCAAGGAATCCTGGCCATTTCAAGTACATACTTTGCTGTACTCTGAAAATGATTTGCTTCAAAAACCAGACCAGAAAAGACCAGACCAGACCAGACCAGTCCAGTCCAGACCAGACCAGACCAAACCAAACCAAACCAAACCGAGACCTCCATAGGCCATCTCTGTGGTTCAGGATGCTGCTCCAGTAGGGCACAGGATCCAGGGAGTTCTTCAAATATGAAAGTACAACCAGCCAGCAAGTAACAACGCATCACCTGGCTCAGAGGAGAACTGACCTGATTGATGGAGTTGGCAGCACAGGATGCGAGGCAGGTTCCAAGGGATGTAAGCAGGAAGCAGGACCAGTCGAAAGGGCCTGGAGCCAGTGCAAAGCCTGCTGAAGTAGTGCTCACCACAAGAGCTACAATACAGATAGAGAGATGCTGGTCAGTAGCTGGATTTCTAGGGTAAGACATGGGGTACAGGAGCCATCCCCCACACATACCAGATGGTAATGCCAAAACAAACTCTGGGTGGATACTCTTATACCCCAAAACTCTACATTCTGACTAGCAAGATGGCTCCATGGGGAAAAGTCCCTGCCACCAAGTCGGAAAACCTGAATTCAAACCTTAGGACTCATATGGTAGGAGAGAGCAAACTCCTAAAAGTTGTCCTCTGACAGCCACATGCACACCATACACACATATAGACATGTGTACACATGCGCGCACGCACACACACACACACAAAATGTAATATATTTTTAAAATATGCAGTTTTCTGATTTAAAAGTTGTAGATGTAGGATACTTAAAAAATAGTTCCTTTTAAACTTCATTAGACTTAAAGGTAGGAAAATAAAATGGGTCTTCCAGATACATCATTCATTTATTCATTCCATAAATATTTATGGACTTGCAATTTGTTTTGTTTTGTTTTGTTTTTCTTTTTTTCTTTGAGACAGGGTTTCTCTGTGTAGCCCTGGCTGTCCTGGAACTCACTCTGTAGACCAGGCTGGCCTCAAATTCAGAAATTCACCTGCCTCTGCCTCCCAAGTGGTGGGATTAAAGGCGTGTGCCACCACTGCCCGACTGGACTTGGAATTTGTGAGCAGTAATATACCAATGCTGGCAACTATAAAAGATCAAGCTGCTCAGTGTTCTGACTACACAGAGAGAGAGAGAGGTAGGACACTTGTTTAGTAACTGTACCACACAACAGCAAACAGTAAGGGCTTGACCTCTGCAATAAACTCCAGACAACAGTGACAGAGGCCTTGCCTGCAACAGAAGTTCATGGGGCCATAACGGACTAGAGGAAGATGGTAGCACCATAGCCACCATCAGTTTGCAAACAGAGCCTTATGGCTCACACTAGCATGGAGGTTCCTGCTCCTTGGGAGGGCCTGGTGTTTCCTTCTTTGGGTTTACAGAAGCTGAGACAGCCAAGAGTCTATGAGAGGCATGGAGGTAAGCAGGAAGAATTCCCCAGAAAATTGTTCAGTGGGGAACTAGTCAGGCTAGCACTGCTCTATGGAGAAAGAAGAACTGGACTGGAGAGTGTGACTAGGGTACACAACAGTGAGTAGATGAGAATGCTGTGTGTCCTACATGGATAATGTCTTTCAAACCAGCACAGCAGTCACTGTCCAAAGTAGTGGATTTCAACTCAGAGTGGCTTTGTATCTGGGGGAACATGGGCAGTGTCTGAAGACACTGTGTGTCTGAATCTGCAGGTGCACACATGCACTGAAGGTCAGAAGACAACCTCATATGTTGCTTCAGTATAGATGGAGCCAACGTGTATTTTAGAGACAGTGTTTCACCATGGCCTAAGATTTAATAATTAGGTTAAACTGCTGGCCCATGAGGTCCCAGGGACCCTCTAGTCTCTGTCTCTCCAGTACTCAGATTATAAATGTCCATCATGTCAGGCTTTTTCTTTCTTTTAGATTCTGGAAGTAAAGTCCTCCCACTTGCTGAGTGAACTACCCTCCCAGGCCTGGAGCTAGTTTTGGTTGCCGTAACTGGGGGAAGAGAAGATGCTATTTTCTGGAGGGCAAAGGCTATTGTTCTTCTGCCTATCTTTCAAGGAGCGCACCACAAACTTTTGTCTACTCTAAGCCAGAAACTCTAACACCCTGACCTAGTCCAATCCATCACTACTGGAGCTTCCTCCCTGACTGTTCTGATCCCACAGTGCTTTTCTCTAGAATGAACTGGGGACAGATCACAGCACCTCACCTCCAATGGAAGTGGCTGAAATAGTACCTGCAACAACACTCAAACTCTCCCTGGCCCTACTGAAGTGTACCCACTGCTCCTTAGCTGGCTCACTACTGCCCAGTCATGTGCAGCCATGCGCTTCAGGGCCCTTGCTCTCTGCCTCTTTGAGCTAGCTCCTTCTCTTTCTCTGGGTTCCACTTCAGATATCCTTCTTAGGGAGAACACCTCTGGCCCTCTCATCTAAAGTAGGCCAGTCCGTAAGTTTCCTCCTGAGACCATCCTTTATATCTCCTACTGGCACTCACCGCACACTGACTCCTCCCAGAAATGTCCCCTGCTCTATCTTCAGTGCTGTTAACACATCAGAAATAGAGCAGTGTATACTTGAGACAGGAGGGAAGGTGATGGCTGCCAGACTGGACTTTATATCACTTGGTAGCCAGCTGAGAGTCCCTGGGAGTCTGTACAAGAAGGAGATCCACTGGCAAAGTTCAGTCCCAGGCCATGCAGGGACAGAAACAATCTACAAAGTGACTGCACTGATCCCCTGTGAATGAGCAGAGAAAGAATGAGCAATGGGAACACTAAGGGGTTGTGTGGGATGACAACCTTGATTTGGATTAGAGAACTGTCAGAATGCGGTGGGCAGGAGAGAAGAGGAAGCAGCACGTCTGCACGCAGGCAGCACGGAGGAGACCCACAGAAGAGCACAGCAGAGCCCCGGCAATGGAGCTGTGCAGCAGGAAATGTGCTGCTTCTGAGAAACCACAGGGCATGGGGGTACACATATAGAAAGTAGACAAGGTACAAAACAGGAGCTCAGAAGGGACACTGGTAGACAGGAGCTCGGGGCAGAAAGGGACAGAAGTCACAAGCAGTGTGTGCCCTGAGAAGGTGCGTGTTAAAAACATTAGACCATCACAGCCTGAGGGAAAGCACTGAAGATAAAAAGACTTGGAGATTAGACTCTTGAAGACAAGGTGCACTCCTGCAAGTTACATGAGATGCTACTGGAAGGGAATAGGGTGGAACTACTGACTCCAAGGGGTACACGCTAGAGAAGTAAATAATACTGCCTATGGCCTTCAGTTTAGTCTCATCAGGGGCTTACAGAAGTCCTTCAGTTTTACCACATGGACAAGCCCTTTCCTATACCTGGATCAGATACAGTTTCCGTGTGTGTGTGTGTGTGTGTGTGTGTGTGTGTGTGTGTGTAGGTACATTCACATATGTAGGCCACAGGCTGACAGCCAGTGTCTTCCTCATTTCCCACTGTTCTCTCCACTCCTTCCCTGCCTTTTTCTTGAGCTAGGCTTTCTCACTTGAGGCTCATAAGTCAGCTGGCCAACAAGCCATGGGGATCTTCTTGTTTCTTCCTTCCAGTGCCAGGACCCCAGGCATGACCCTTCACAACAGCTTTTACATGGGGAACAGGCCTCTGAAGTCAGGCCCCCTGGCTTGCTGAGCAAATATTTTGTTTACTAGGCCATCTCTTCAGTCTGGTTTCTTAAATTTCTAGTTTTCTTTAGCTGTGTTCCATGTCAAGTTGAAAGACAAAACAAATGTATGTGCTAAGAATACTGTCTATGCCAGCCAGCTTTCTGTGACTAGAAGTAGTACCTGAGAGAATCAACTTACAAAAATGACAGCAACCACTCATTACTGTTGTAGAATTTGGGATCTCTAAGACCCTTCTAGAAAGGATCATAAGCTAACAATAAATTTATTTACTGACTTCATCAAAGCAATTAATTTAAGAAGAAAGGCAGAGAAGGTTGATGAATTGTACTAGTAACACCAAGCAGAGTAATGTCCCTATACAACGTGGCTGCAGCTGCAATTAAACTTCACATTGATTTCCTGGGATTCATTACATGGAATCATTTTGCAACACCAGGATCTCATTAAAAGCGAATGTAATATATTCTTTCACTAATAACTTTTGAAATCATATTTTATTTGGTAATCTCATATTCTGTCCCTTCACAAATAAACATAAAATCAATGTTGCCAACCAAGCATGAACCTGTTCAATCGAGGCCAGAGATGTGGCACTGCAAGCAGGTGCCTGAGAAACCCCAAGAAAGAGTAACAACCCCACTCCTCCAAGCTTAACCCACCATTGCACTGGAGTGGATGGTCAACTAGAGACTCCCTTTAAGAGAGTGAGTTGCAGCTCTATTTAGCAGCCTGCCGGGAGTACAAGGTACCACTGAGGTCCAACTACATCCCCACAAATCAGACTAAGGGGCCAGAGCATCCTGTTTATAGGCCCACCACTGACAAGGTTCATTTGTCTGCCTGACTCCTCTAGGGAGAGATTTCAAATTATGTCCCCTAAAATTAAGAATCACAAATTTTAGAATCACAAGCACATCCTGACCGACCTGAGGAAACAAACACCTGCTCAGACTTGCCTCTGAGGGCCTCCCAGACTTCCAGGTGGCTTCTAGGAGCTAAGAAGAGCAGCATAGCAGCCAGCAGAAGGAACTGGGCCCTTGATTCACACAGGGATTCGAGGACATGAAATCTGCCAACAGCACTGAACTGTACTCCAAATGAGGATGGTGGTCCTGACACACAGCTGCCTTGATTTCAGCCATTGAGGCAGAGAGTCTACCATACTAGGTCTCAAGAGATCACTTAGGAAAATGGTGAAATAGTAACTCGGTGGCAAGGCGGGTGCTTAGCAAGACAAACATGGCATCAGTGGAGAGCAGAGGAAACGTACTCTGGGACCCCTTACGGGCCTCTGCAGTGTGCGCGGTGGAAGACTTGAAGGTCTGTGCCAGTTGCAGCCGTGTAAACAGAGCTCAGGGCTTCATTACTGAAGAAATAGGAGGGGTTGGAGAGAAAGAATACTCCTAAGCTCAAAGAATGACAGTGTTAAGAGGAAAATTATAGAATGTTAATGTTAAAAGAGTCATTTAGTCTAATCTCCTTCTCTGGAGAATATTAGCCCCAAATCTGGTGACAAAAAGCTATTTCTTTTTGACGACCCCGTGGGGCTCAAGAATTATCCCATTGTGCCCTTACAGACCCAGTCTAAAGCAAAATCCTCAACACACTTACCTATGGATGCAGTTTTTGCCTCTGTAACAATACTGGGTAACTTCTACTTTCTTGATACAAAGCTTCAATTATGCACAAGTCCCCTCTCCTCTCACTGAAGTATCCCTGGTAACCAACCATGCTTGGATTCTGGACTCCTGTCCCTGCTAGTGCTGAGGACATTTTGTGGAGGCACAAAGGGTTTCACTTCATCAAAAGCACTCAGCACAAAGATGGTGAATATCAAGGGCTTAATTAAGTGGTGCTTTGGTAACTATTAAAATGAGCTCCCTAGAATTCCAAAGCAGCACTCCTCGGGCCACTCAGCTTGGACTCCACATACTAAAGCATCACGTAAAGGGACTGAAAAAAGCTCGCCAGCCAAAGGGCTTAGTTTGGGGTGTTGGTAAAGCAATAGGGTAAACAATTCACATGAAAGTGAAACACTTCACAATGCCAAAGTCAAAGTGTCTTCACACTTATTCAAACAGCAAAACCACGGCTCTCCAACAGTGGCATGTGGCTATCCCAGATGAGAGGTAGGAAATAAGACTTCTGCTTATATTTGATATTCCTCTCTCTCTCTCTCTCTCTCTCTCTTTCCATATATATATACATATATATATATATATCTATATACCTAGATATATATATAGATAGATATATATCTATCTTTGTGTGTGTGTGCCTGTCTGTCTGTCCTAGGAACAGAACCCACTGCAAACATGCTAACTAAGCACAACCCCAATTCTTTATTCTACAACTGGCAATTTGCACGTCTTAAAGTGAATCTATCAGTATAGGAGAACATGAATTTCAATCAGAAATAACTATTTCTTCTATGACATTTGTATATAATAATTAGAAATATTTTCCTGTATAGTGACACTTTTCACTCAATGACGGCAGTTAACAAAGTTCAAGACGCCTGCTCTAAACAAGTACTAGCAGAGCTATGTAATCAACAAGGGTCTCAGTAGGAATCATGGCATAGTATTTAGTTCTCTGTTTTATGGAAAATTCTCCAGTAAGTGCCCCAAAGACTCGTTTTCATAAAGATGAAAATCTCACTAAGTGAAGGGAAGACACCCACATATTTGCCTAGCAGATTACAAGATCGTAAGAAGGCAAGTCAAGTTTTCAGACCCATCCCCCTGTGTAGGATCCATAAAAAAATTCTATAGGTGTGAGGGGAACTTTAAGGGTCCCAGAGGAGAAACCCTAATGCTGGCAGTGAGTGTCAGGGGCCCAGGGCATACACTGTAAGCTTATTGGATTTATCTGTCACGGTAAAGTGACCCTTCCAGAACTTGTGCGGCAGATGTAGCCAGCATCCCTAACTTCAGCCTCACAGTATAGTCTCTAGAACAGCAATTAACCCCTGGAAAGGTTTTCCCCTTTCTAATGTGCAAGAGGCTTCCTCAGAAACTCAGTTTCAACAAGATGTTTAGAGGCCTTCTACTCAGAGAATCACAGGCCTCTGAACACACATACCCAACACATGTGCTTTCCCCTCTCAAATCACCAACTGGACCACAAGGCTCACACTCCACCCTGGTGATCTACACCCTGGTGTCCCATAAGCTCTTTATTGTTTAATTATTTCCCATACCCTTTATTATTTAATATTCACTCCCAAAGGAATTAAGTGAACAGTGATGAACCAATCCGGACAACTGACAGTTCTGATTCAGCATCTGGTAGGAAGGTTAAAGTCATTAGCTGAACACCACTGAAGTTTTCTGTAGATGTCAACTTGCCCTTAGAGCTAATACATCTCACTGTCACTGACAGCAGAAACTGTTCAACATTAGAAGCCAAACTCCACAACCTGACGCTGTGTTCTCATTGGGGCGTTTTATGGAGAGGCTAAGAACAGGTAGCTGATGAATCAATCTCTCTCTCTCTCTCTCTCTCTCTCTCTCTCTCTCTCTCTCTCTGTGTGTGTGTGTTCCTGAGAAGTGGTATAATTTTTGGTTAGTAAAACTCAGAGTTCAATATGATATAACTTAATTCAGAGACAGGAGCCAGTCTCTTCTGCCTTGCTAAGGA